>JAADVE010000011.1:0-54688 GCA_023334595.1 Pythium utonaiense | reverse complement strand
GATATAGCGCCAATGTGGGTGGGTAGACCTTGTCGACTGCAACTCAGGCCCGCATCAAGACTCAGTAAATCCATCAATCGATTACGGCTAGTCGGTGCTCTAACGTTGCAGCTCTCTTTTTCTTCATGATTCTGCTGCAACACCTAAAGCGTGGGTACGATAATCGTGAAAGCTACATGGGTCCCCTCTGGACCCTAGATGGTGTCTCCTGTCGTGCTTCTCTCTGCTCTCTTCGTTGTCATTCCCCAACTTGCTTCACACAAGTTACGACAAGACACCCACGTCTACGCACCCTCCGATACCGTCACAATGAACGCCTGCGCCTTCAACAACTGCTACAACCGCAACGCCATGCTCGCCCAGCCAGTGCTCCACAAGCGTGCACTCAAGGAAAGGGCCAAAGCCTCAGCACCAACTGCTCACATCCCCAACGCGTCGCAGACGACGAGCTCACAACATCTCTCGACGAAGAGCTCTTTCGAGCGCAAGGTTGAGCTACACAACGAGCAAGAAGCGTCACTTGGTGGTAATCACCGCGGTTGGATGGCCAAGGACAAGCTCATCCGCTTACGCCAACTCATCATCTCTCACCCGTGTGGATTCAAAACGCGTCGTTAGATGGGCAGTTCCGACTCGACAAGCATAGCAACTAAACACAGTGGCAGATCCGCAGGAAGATCTCCATGGGATAATACGTGTAATGTTGACCATTCCAACGAACCACCACGTTGTTATTCATCGTCTATTGCGCTCGATGAGCTGCGGCAGGTTGTCGGTAGTGCCAACCTGATCAAGTCCAGCAGGGATTTTCGGGCTCAAACAGACGTCTCCGGTAGTTGAGATGTCTCTGAAGTGTGCGTGTTCAAGGTCTGGATGGCTGCACTTTGTCTCAGCTGGGCTCGGTTCCTCATACTGTATCCCTTGCTAAGCACACACCAATACAATCGTGAAGTAGACGTCGTCCCGAATATCCCTCACACGCAGTTGCTGGATTTCTCCCGACTCGTCTACGGTGCAGGTGTCGTCCACTTCGACCTCCTCCACCTTGCGATCGCCAGGCCGCTCCTCCTTTCTCCGATCTTCGCTGTCGACGCGCAGCCTTTGCGGTTGAATGCGTGGCTGCTGAGTGTACTGTACACCGGCAAAAGTAGCGAGGGATTGGGTGCTCACAGTACTACACCAAACTGCAACTCGTGTGTAGTGTATACTCTATACACTTCAACACAGTGGAGTGACTTCGTTGGTGGTTCGTTGCACAGGGTGGGGGCTCATGTTCACCAAGTGGTGCACCCGCTCCAATTCCATTCTTCATTGTCTCCGATCAAGTCTGTCAGTCATGCAGCAAGGAAGCGTCATCATCTCAACTGCCCCACCTTCGCCTGGAAGTGGCCGTGACAGCGTTTTGTTCGTCTTGCTCACCGCCGCCATCTTCCTGCCCTGCTTCATATTCGCTTGGAAGACTCAAGGTTTGCGTGAGGTTTTCCAGCGCATCCGGAGCTGGGTGTGGGCTCAGCTTTGCTTTTGCCGGTGCCTGACGAAGACGACCCCGTTACCTTGCATCAGCACAACATCAACGGGTGCTACTGCCAGGACGACGCAGTACCAGCTCATGGGCCAGAATCGGTATGTGTGTGTAACCACGCAATCGAAATCAGCACCAGCACTGGGCCTTGCAGCTTGGCGCATGGAGTCGCAACAACGTACGGTGGAAGGTGTACCCCCATCGAAGTTGCAGCACATCGAGCTACAGAAGGAGAGTCTAGCGTTAGCGCAAGAGCCTCACGGCCAAGGCTCGGAGATCTAGCTCAAAGGTGGCGCTACTACAGTCGACAGGGGTGGAGAGGACCCTCAAATACTTGAGTTGGCCATGGGCAATACACGGTGATTAGCAGTCGCATTGGTGGATGCTGCCTAGGTGAAAGAACATGAGGTCTCTAGGCTGCATCTTGATCACAGTGCGTCGTTCACTAGGAGCGCACGCGAAGTTGCCATGCTACTGCGTAGGAGCTTGCATGTAGATCCCTGGGCCGCGACCCGAGTCAAACCTCTGTAGTGTGGTATACCGGTACTGAGTAGTTGAGTATACGGTATACAGAAGTCGTTGGCCACTCTTCTGGACTCCTTGCGGGCAAGTTCGTACGGCCATGCTCAGGGTCGTACGGCCATGTACACTCGTGGAAGGCATGCGCAAGTGCCTCGGAGGATTCTCAGCCTCATGGATTGCCAATCCAGTTGGCGAGGAGACTTCGTCCGGATACGGAGACTGCTTCAAGGAGGAGTGGATGAATCTCCCAATCGTTACTGTAGTGGAGCACCCACTGACTCACGCTGTGAAGAGCTTTGTGGGCAGTATCGTACGGCCATGTCCGGGATCGTACGGCCATGCACGCGGTATCCACGGCATGCGCAACTTGCGTACGGAAGTCGTGAAACCTCCCACCCAAGTGTCCCAGCTGAAGTACATGGCCGTACGATGCAGAGCTCACCGCGCCCACCGACTCCTCCTCAAGTCTCTTTCCTCTGGCTCTCCTTCCAGCTCACCGCAGCATGGATTCCCAGTTCTTCTAAACTGTGTGAGTGACGAGTGGCCATATTCCCTCGATGTATCGGTAGTCGAAGCGAGCATTCGTCCTGCGAGAGCCCTCTGTCGTTCGTTTGTCAGAGGACATGGAGCTGCAGAGCGGAGCTTCGTGGTAAGAACATTAGAGCCCCGGTGTCCGACTTCGACGTTGTATTTGACCAATCAACTTAGTTTGGATGATATTTATAACCAATCAAAGACGAAATCACTCTTCAAGGATACCGTCAGAGGTCCGGACACGAAGTGTGGGCTGTTGAACTGAGCATGTGACCAGCCATCGACGGAGAGGTGACATGCACAGAGGAGATCCGTCCCACTTTTGAGCAACTGCCTGTGGAGATGATCACATGAGCTGGCGACAGCAGAACGTGCTTGAAGATCTGGACTCGTTCGCCACCACCAGTGCGAGGCACTGAAGGCACCTGAAGGTCGAGCCCCCTTGTCGATCCTCTTGGGCAGCGCCTTGTGGTCGTTGAGCTCCTTTTGCTGTCGTTGGTTCGTTCACTCATGCACGTTGTCATTCTTCGTTTCATTCTCCAACGAGCTTCGCACCTCCTCCACAAGCCAATCAAGCCCACCACGACCATGAATGCCGCCTCGTTCAGTGCTGGCTCCTGCTACGCTCGCAACGCCTCGTTTTCGCAGGCAGTTTCTCACATGGCGGTGCGAGATGATCGATCGACGGCCCCAGCACCACTGAGTGCGAGCACAACAACTGCCCATGCTATCAGCAGGAACTCCAGGGACCCACTTCACCGCAAGATGGCCATGTACGAGCAGGAGAAGAAGTCGCTGAGTTCGAAGGCCAAGACTGCCCTGGTGGAACTGCGGCAACACATCATCTCTCACTCGGCATCGCCAGCTGCCCAGCGAATGCGCAAGTAACCTGGGACTCGATCGACGAGTTCGCATGTCAGGTCTCGAATGTTTGCTATCGAAAGGCTTGCTTATCTTTACAATACAAATGTGTTCGGTTTCTTTATCCTCACCAGTTCGCATCTTAACTGTTCAGACGGTATACGATTTTGCCTCCCAGAAAGCTACTATCTTGGATGGTTGGATTGCTGTCAAGGTGGGATCAAGGTGCACCAACATCTCGTGGTCTCTCATCACGGCATTCGTGTGAAGCCGCAGTATCAACGTGGATCACATCGACGGAAGCGAGAGGTGACAATTTCGTGTGAAGAGCCAATGCATTATCTCAATCACTCAATACCCTCAGAAATGATCACAAGACCGCTCGCAACGCTATCAGGAAGCTAAGTCTCGCTCGAATCGACCGTGGTGTTGGGATTGTTGAATGAGCGATGGGATGCTGCCGTTAACGACGCACCCCCTGAGCTGCTGGTGAGGCCGAGTGCGAGAGAACGTGCTGTCTGAGCTGGACCAACTTGTCGTTGACCTTCGCAGATAGCAATTTCTCTTCCTGCTCGAGCCGCTCCACCTTGCGCTGAAGTGGATTCTTGGAGTGTAGTGGCGGTCTGCCACCGCGAGTGATTGCAGCGTCATCTGCAGCCTCCAGCGCCATCTTACGCGCTCTCTCTTCTTGAACGAGCTGGTGGAAGGATGCCTGCGCCAGAGCTGCGCTGCGAGCAAAGCAGAAGGCGGAAGCGTTCATGATGGTGGTAAGTTTGGGAGGGTTGTCGTTGGAGCAAGTGTGCTTTGCGTCGAGTGAGTCGAATAATAACCGAGCACGGGTCGGCTGCCGCACTTAGACCAACGGGTTAGCGGAGCTTTTGCTCCATGGATCGAAGACGCTTAGCCCGTCGACACCTACAGGGCGAGCAGACTGCAGCGGGGTCATCTCTCCCTGCTCTGTGCCAAGGTGCCAGCCTCTCTTGGGCGGGATGGCTGTGTATCCGGATTTCGCTTCCCCTGAGACGTGTCCAGATGGGTGGTGGGTCTCATCACGCAAGGGCTCCAACCTCTGTCTGTCTTCAACTTCACTGGGGACTCTGTCTCAGCTGGCGTCAAACCAGCACTCCACGATGGGTCATCGCGTGCACTACAGTACACTGGATTTCTGTAGGCTCGTCTACGTTGCAGTCTGACACTTCGAACGCCTCGTGTTCGCCAGGCTGCCTACTCCTCCAACTTCGAAGTCCTGGTACTCAGATTTGCACAAAGATCCACTGCTGGGTGTTTCTACTGTACAGCCTCCAGGAAGTGGTGGGTTCTCACGGTACGGTGGGGTGGATGCCCGAAGGACTAGGTGCTCACAGTACGATCGCCGAACTCCGCACAGGTATATCGGTATACCGGTGAGCTCAACAAACTCCATGCAGATGAACGTAACGGCGCATTGCCTTCGGGATTGTGTTGGTCCCATTCGCTGCATATAATGCTCGCCAGAACCATCACCATTCTCCAATCCACGAATCCGGTCCTCCACCGATGGAGCAAGATAGCGTGACCATCTCAAGAGTTTCAACAAAGCCAACGCGTGGTCTCATCCGCTGTGCTCGTTATGGCGACCTCCCAGCCTTGCTTCGTCTCTGCATGGAAGAAGCAGGATCCACGGCGGAAGAGTGTGAAGCAGCTCCGCTGTCTGCATTGTCTTCCCAGAGCACCCAGGACGAGCTCACGCCAGCCCAAGGCTCCACTTCAGTGAGTCGGTGAGACCTTGCACTCGTTGTCCGCTCTAGCATCAGAGCTGGACGACTCCCACCTCAAGACCGAGAAACTCACGCTAGAGACTCAGCGTCTACGTGGTGGCATCACCAGCTCCTGAACGACAAAGCAACACCAGGTGAGCCTCACAAGGTGATCATGGCAACGTGAGCCTTGGCAACCGCGCCTCTTTATGTCGATACATGTCCACCCACAACCTCTATAAACGTATATATGTCAACCGAACTTAATGCCCAGCCACTAAGTGCGCCCATCCGACGCTTTGCTTCGCTTGGTCAGTCATCCAAATTCACCATAAACGTCGAGAGTTTACGGTAATTGCCCTCGTGGAGTTCCATCGAACGAAGAGCTCAATTCGAAACCCTACAGTACAGCACCGCCGATCAACTGACGTGTCGTCGGGCGTCGAACGGACGGACATCTCTCTTCTTCCATGGCGCACCTCGTCTACCGCAACGGCGCGCGTCTGCTGCTGGGATCCGCTGCCGCGGGCGGCTCCGGCCTGGCCTACAAGGCCCACACGGACGAAGGCTTCGGCCGCTCCGTGTTCTTCTGGCGCAAGGCGTTCCCCATCTACGCGCACTACCGCGCCACGCAGCTCTACATGGAGTGGCTCCAGCTGAGCGAGGAGGAGCAAGACGCCGCATACGAGCGGCTCCACAATCAGCACGCGCCCGAGGTCTTCGACATCGTGCTGGAGCTCAAGGGGTTCTACATCAAGCTGGCGCAGACGGGATCGACGCGCGCCGACTTTTTGCCCAAGCAGTATCTGGACCGCGCGGCGGCACTGCAGGACGACGCGCCGTCCAAGCCAGTGGAGGAGATCTGCGAAATCATTGAGCGGTCGTTTGGCAAGCCGCTGCACGAGGTGTTCCGCCGCATCGACCCCAAGCCGCTGGGCGTCGCGTCCATCGGCCAGGCCCACCGCGCTGAGCTCACGAATGGACAGGTCGTCGCTGTGAAAGTCCAGCACCCAGATGCCGAGACGTTTTTCCGATGGGATATCAAGACCATCAAGGACTTTTGCCGCTACTTCCAGCCCGTGCACTTGCCGTACTTGGAAGAGGTGGAGAAGGCGTTCATGACCGAGTTCGACTACGTCGAAGAGGCCAAGAACCTGGAGAAAGTGCGACGGAACATCGCGAAGAGCCCGTACGCATCACAAATTGTGATTCCAGAGCCGTACTTAGATCTTTGTACGAAAGAGGTGCTGGTGATGGAGTTCCTCAAGGGCCGGAAGCTGCTGGACGGCATCACAGACCACTTTGAAGCGATCGCAGCGGACAAGGGTGTCACCGTGGAGTTCCTGAAGGAAGACCAGGAGCGCAAGGACAGGGAGCGCGAGAAGCTCGGTCTGGATATTGAGTCGGGGCCGGACGCGTTTACGCTCAAGCTGTATGGTCTGACGCTGCAGGCCAAGCGGTTCTTCCGCGATCTCGGTCGTCGCTCGTACGACTACACGTTGGGCTTTGTGCGTCCAGTAGCGTGGCCCAAGGAGGAAGACCACCAGCTTCTCAACATCCCAGAGGTGCTCAAGCTGGTCATGGACGTGCACGGCTACGAGATCTTCGTGGACGGATGCTTTAACGGAGACCCACACCCAGGCAACATTCTGCTGCTCGAAGATGGACGGCTGGGTCTCATTGACTACGGCCAGGTGAAGAACATCTCGGCTGAGCACCGCTTGCACCTCGCGAAGCTGATCCTCGCACTGTCAGAAGACAACCGTGACGAAATCATCCGCGTGCTGACCGAGGACATGGGCGTCAAGACTGAGAACTCGGATCCGTACTTTCTCGAGAAGCAGGCACGGCTGATGATCGACAACGACGACCGCTCCGTGACCGACGGCATGAATGTGCAGCTCTTCGTCGAGCACCTGGACAAGTACGTCCAGTGTTTCTGTTCCTATGCTCCCCCGCGAGCAGCTCGAGAACGTGCACCATTGACTGACCCTGCGTGTGTGTTTTGTTTTTCTCTGTAGGATCGACCGCATCACGTACATGCCGGACGACTACGTGATGGCGTTCCGCTGCTCACTGCTGCTGCGTGGCTTCAGCTACCTGCTCCACTACAAGTTTTCCCACGCACAGAGCTGGAAGGAGCTCGCGCGCCAGTGCGTAGAGGAGCAGGAAGGTCCCCTTGCCCCGCGCATGTAAGATTGTAGTAGTACTGAGATAACGGAGACCCACTTGCATGAGATAGAAATAGAAGCGCCTCTTAGAAACCAGTATCCACAGTCTGAGTCTCACATGACAGGAGAACTCAGGGTGGCTGCAAGATGAACGATGAGGATCTGGAGGCCGAGCTGATGGACTTGGGGGCGAACGAGGTGGCTTACATACCGCAGGCCGCGCACTCCATGCCACCAGCTAGCAACGTGCCACCTCTGCCAGCCTCTGCGACGCCTGTAGCTGTCAGCACGAGTAGCTCTCCGTCGCTGCGAGCACAGGCAGCGATGCCAGCAGCGCTCGTCGGGCGTTGCGGCCACCAACCAAGCCCTGTGCCCGCGTACATTGCAGAGACATTGTCGCTTCCTCCCCCTGTGGACCACCAAACAAGCGAGGCGGATACTTCGAAGGAGTCCAAGCCGGTGGTTTCGTCGGAGGAACCGGGCGGATGGTACGAACAGATCGAGATGTTGCTTGCATCGGCAGAAGCCACGTACACGGACTGGCTCGAGTCACTGGAGCTCCAGGGATCGGAGACTCAAAGAGAGCTCTTGCGTGCCGAGGAGGAGCGTGTCGAGCGTCGCAGAGTAACCGTTGCGGAGCTGAAGAAGGAACGGCATGCTCTCGTCGCGGCCAAGATCACCGAGGGCGGTAATAGCATCAAGCGTGATGTCCGCAAGGACGATGTCGGGAGGCTGATGGACAAGCTGACTCGCATCGTCGACGAGAGTAGTAAGCAGCTTCTAGCTCTTCGTCGAGGGGGGATGTGGATGCGGTTGGTGGAGAACCTTCCTCACGAGGAACGTGACTACGTCGCCAAGGGAGCAGACGAGAAGTTCGTGGAGACGTTCAAGTACAAACGCGACAAGGCGGAGACCCAGAAGATAATTGAAGCGCATCTCGAGTTCGTGTTTCAGCTACCGCCGATCACTCGCAAGGGTGTGAGTTATGGACGGGTGGTGAACCATTCGTTGGGGTTGGTGCTGCGTGAGTTCGCCGAGATCTTCCACTTTTGCTACGGCGAGACTACATCCCTCTCCTTCGCTCTCTCGGGCCCAGCTTCTGACGCTACCGCAGTGCTCATTCTGCCTCTCGTCGCGGCTGACATCAACCAGTTTTCGTCGATCCTGGTCCAAGTGCTCCACTACAAATACCCCGATCTACCTCGCTCCTGGGCGACGCCCATCGTGCATCGCTGCGTCATCGACGCTCTGTTCCAGCATCTCCAGCCGACTCTCCACTCGCTGTACGCCGCAGCATTTAAAGCTGAGAACGAGTACCTTCGTGAGCGCACAACGCAACTCGCGTCCAGCCGCATTGACAGGTTTGGCGTGAAGCCAATCTTCCGGTTGGATGGTTCGTGGGGGTCTACTGGTCTCGTCCGCGACGCCAACGAGCGCCAGTTGCAATCTCTACGGAACTACGAATCAGCCCTTGCACTCATGCATACGCTAATGCAGCAACGCTCACCCTGGGTGAGGTCGGAGCACCTGGCTGGAATCTGTCGCGACGTGGATCGATGTGTGAGGAGCTATTACGCTGCACAAGCTGCCGCTGGCCTCCAAGCCCCCACGCCGCGTGAGATCAACTTGACCGCTGACGACCTCGCGGCCGTGCTTGCGTTTTTACTTGCTTCCACCCCTATCGCGTGTTACCACATCCCGTCACAACTAGCGCTGCTGGGCTGCTTCATGGTCTCGGAGTCTGCGATGGGCGAAGAGGGATTCGCAGTCGCGACGCTGTGGACGGCCGTCAGTCATATCTGCTACATGAATTGAAGCCACGGCGATCAATCAAACGTGTGCGGTGGAGAGGGAAGTAAGGGGAGGTGAGTGGAGGGGAGAGACTACAGTACAGTTTACTTGTTGATTATCAGATCCCTACTGAGAGGAAGCTGTTCGTGGTGGTTGTGGGGAACGGCTCGGAAGTGTCCATCGTGGACAGGAAGAAGTCGAGCGCTTCTTCAATGGTGGGCAGTGCGAGTGGCGCGTCCGCCATGGTTTCGTCGGCTCCGGTTTTGTGATAACTACTGGAGGAAGTCTCGGTTGCCAGCAACGTCTGCAGGAAGAGTCCGTCGTGGGTCGCCACGCGCAGGGCGTTTCTTGCGGATCGTCGGATCCGAATCCTTCGAGGCAGAGGTGGTTGGGAGCCAGGACTCTTGGCATCTCGGCTGGATCGTACGCGCGGCGAAGAGCTCGCATTGTTGGTGGTGTTGCTGTTCTCACTTCGTTCTTCTTGGCTCGAGCCGTTGTCGTCATCGCACCGCTCGCCTTTCTCTTCGTCGTCGCCTCCTTCGGCATCTCCTTCACCGTTCAATGCCGGAGAGGAGAGCAGCGCGACGACGTCGTCATCCACGCGGTGCTCTCGCACCGTACCGCTGTGTACGTACGACCGCTGGAGACCTCGCTGTCGTCGTCGAATCTTCTCAAAGTACTTTTGTGCGTGTGTCTGGACCTGGCGGGTGGAGCGAGTGCCGATACAGAGCGCGAGCTGCTGCCACGGGCCGTCGGGGAACCGCTTGAGTGCCTGGAGAAAGCGGTCGTGCTCTTCGACAGACCACATGCCTCGTCGTGGAAGAGATCCGCCACCACCACCGCCTCGGCGTCCATGGTGGTCGTATAATAAAGGAGAGACGTGGTGGTTCTCCATCAACTGCAGTGGGATTTGGCACACAAACGCCATTGGCGATCACGATAACAACTCGGAATGAAGCGAAGCCGCGAAGAAGAAGCAGGAGGAGGAGGAGGAGGAGGGATCAGAAGGGCGACGGCGGCGTCGTGTCTTCTACGGATTCGTTCGTCTGCCGGTGCTGTGCTGCAACCGGTGGATCGCCGTATAGCGTGGCACGCGGGAAGCCAAGCTGAGGTGGGATCTCAGTTGGATCTATTGAGTAGTGGCTAAAAAGATCCTGTCGGTTGGCTAGGTTGGTTCGGTTGCCCGTCCAGCCAGCCACCACTGGATTGGAAGCACCTGCGACGAGTATCCAGCAGCGTAATGACGCCTGCTTATGTCGGGCAGGCCGTGGTGGTTTAAGTGGATCTGTGTGTGTGTGTCTCTGTGAGTGTTTGAAGCGTGAGGTGGGAAGGTTCGAGCCCCGGGCTGGGTTGTGCACGCACGCACGCGGACGTTGTGTTTGCAAACCAACCACGTCGCGACCTAACCCAAACCAAACCAAATCTGCGAGATGTTCGACGTTTTCCACGGACACGACGACGCACGGTTGGAAGTAATGATCATTCAGGTAGCAATCCAGCTCGCTCCACTCTGTGCCATGCAGTACCGGTACTGTAGGTGCGGAGTACTATCACCAGTGAGCGACGGTTGCTCTTCTCCGCGCGTGAGTGTGTACCTACGCTTCGCACTGCTTGTTCGCGCATTTTCCCACAGCTTCCTCAGAAAGATGCGAGCCTCGGCACTCACGCAGTACCTCGCAGTAGGTAATGCAACCCACCGCAGCGAGCGGCCTTCAAAATCTCGGCAGATCTCGCGGTTGTTTTGGGTGGCAGACGCCCAGGCAGTGCCACTGAACCCACGACGCGTTGCTGAGTTGCACCCAGCGCCGGGCGACGGCCGCTGCCCATTGGCTCGTCACTGGCCCTTTCGCTTCTCAGCCAAAAATTGGCTCGATTGCTCCGACCCACCACGTGTATCCTGCGAGTGAAGACGACTGCGAGAGGGTGGACTGCGCTGGCCAGTGTGTTGCACGCGTGAATCAATAGAAACAATTCCGCTGAGAAGAGCAAGCGCCTCTGTACCTGCAATGCAATGCAACGGCGCGAGACATGCCTACAAGTCGAAACATGGGTACATCCAGCTGGGCAACGCTGTACTTTCTCGGAATGGAATGATGGTCTCCTGAAGGAAGAGCTCCTCGATTTATTTTTGAGTGCAGTGAGAGCCGTGCGGAATCGTGATGAATCACTGATGATGCTGGCAGCGCGTAATGGACCAGCAGCTCCTCCTCCTTCCCCACTCATTCACTATCCAACGCGGTTGGTGCAGGCGTTGTCCAGTTGCTATTGGTGCGGTGTTCTGCATGGCGGGCTCTGGATTTCTCTCGATGATGGCCAGCCGCGAGGCGCGTCGTGGGTGGACCTTTCCAGTGGAATATTCGCACTGCGTCAAGTGCTCGAAACGCGGCGTGAGCGCAGTTGCGGTTTGCACCCAGGACATGCATCTCTGCAAGCGAGCGATGACGCCATCGGCGTCATGCACGGCGATCCATCGACACTCGATTCCGTCTCTCGCTGCGTCCGTTCAGAGCGTCGCTTTGGCCACCACAGTTTCTAGAAAACGCTGACGGAAAGTGGAAACTAGTGAGGAGGAGACGCACTCGCCGGCCGCCTCGCAAGATCATACCCAAAGCCACTCGCGTCGCGCTCTCTCGTGCACTCGCAGCACACGATGCGCCGTCCAGTACCATCAGCGCAGCATCAGCATTGACGAGAGAGGACAAGCGGCCGTGTCCCACATAGCGGTAGCGTCTGCGTCAAGCGCCCGCAGTCGCTCCTGGCGTAGTGTCCGCCATGTCCGAGTATGTCGTCGATCCTTGACGTCGACATCCGCACTGCAGCGTAACCCTCTGCCGATGACTGCATCAACATTCCGTACCCGAGGGCGTACCCCGTGGAATCCAACAGATCCAACTGTTTCAAACACCGTAACCACTTGGATACTCTATGCAAGTGTATCAAACTACTCTCCGATTCCAACAGGATGGTTTCCAACACTGTAGTTGAACAAGTCACGTTGGATCCTGTGCCGACGTGGCTCCTCGCGCCCGCGACCGTAGCTGCTCGCAGTCGACAGTCCCTGCATTCGCCTCTCGCTCTCTCGCTCGCTCTCCACGATGCAGCGCATGGCTCCGCTCAAGGCGTCGCTGCGCGCGCGCGCCTTCTCCTCCGCGGCGGCCTCTGGCTACGTGCAGAACACCATCATCCCCACCTACCACTTCCAGAAGTCGCTCACGCGGCTGCCAATCCCCAAGCTCGAGGACTCGGTGGCGCGCTACCTGGCGGCCGTGGAGCCCGTGGTCTCGCCTGCCGAGTTCGCGGACACGCAGCGCGCCGCCAAGGCCTTCCAGGACGGCGTGGGCCCGCAGCTCCACGCGGCGCTGGTTGAGCGCGACAATGCCAACAAGCACACGTCGTACATCAACCAGTGGTGGCTCGAGATGTACCTGAGCGACCGCCAGGCCATCCCGATCAACTACAACCCGCAGATCAAGCTCAAGGCTGACCCCGTGCCAGCCAAGAACTCGCAGGCCCAGCGCGCGGCGTCGCTGATCGCGTCGTCGGTGCGCGTGCACCGCACGATCCGCGACCGCAAGCTCGAGCCGGACGTGTTCCACCTCAAGCCGCAGTGGACCAAGACCACTGCGTTCCAGTACTACGCCAAGCTGCTGCCCGAGTCCGTGTCGTTCTACGGCGCCGCGGCGCTCCAGGCGTACCCGCTCGACATGAGCCAGTACAAGAACTTGTTCGAGTCGACGCGCATCCCGCAGATCGGCCAGGACAAGCTCCAGACGTACCCAAACACACGCCACATTGTCGTGCAGCGCGGTACGCAGTTCTACAAGGTCGAGGTGCTCAAGAGCGACGGTACGGCCGTGCCGGATGAGCAGATCCTGGCTAGCGTGGAGGCCATTCTGGCCGAGCCGCTGGTCAAGACGACACCGGAGGCCCCAGGCGTGGGTCTTTTCACGACGCTCAACCGTGACGTGTGGGCGAATGCCCGAGACCACTTGATCTCGTCCAGCGGTGTGAACAAGGCGTCGCTAGAGGCGATTGACAGCGCGCTGTTCGTCGTGAGTCTCGAGCACGAGTCGCCGTCGCAACCAAAGGATTTCAGCCGCACGTTCCTCATCGGCGACGGCTCGAACCACTGGTTCGACAAGAGCTTCCAGCTCATCATCTCGGCGAACGGCGCAGCGTCGGTCAACTTTGAGCACTCGTGGGGCGATGGCGTTGCGGTGCTTCGCTACCTGAACGAAACGTTCACGGACAGCGCGGCGACGCCTGTGATCAAGTCCAGTTCGACGGTCAAGGCGGAGCCGCTCGCGTGGGAGCTGGACGGCAAGTCGCAGCAGACGCTGAAGGAGGCCAAGAAGACCTACGACGCGTGGACCGACAGCCTGCTGATCGACTGCGCGGAGACGCCCGTGACGCGCAGCATCGGCTCCAAGTACAACATCGGCGTGGACGGCGTGATGCAGATGTCGATCCAGCTCGCCCACTACAAGCTCCACCAGAGCTTCGTGTCGACGTACGAGGCCGCGAGCACGGCAGCGTTCAAGCACGGACGCACGGAGACGGTGCGAAGCTGCACGAACGAAGCGGTGGCGTTCGTGACGACCATGGAGAACAAGTCGGCGTCCAAGAGTGAGAAGGAGGCGGCGCTGCGTGCGGCCATCAAGAAGCACGGTGAGCTGACCAAGAACGGCGTCATGGGCCAGGGCTTTGACCGCCACTTCTTCGGTCTCAAGAAGATGGCGGGTATCAAGGGCATGGAGCTGCCGGAGCTGTTCGCGCTGCCATCGCACGCGACGATGGGCGAGATCATCCTGTCCACGAGTACATTGTCGAGTCCAAACCTTGAGGGCGGCAGCTTCGGTCCTGTCGGTCCAAAGTGCTACGGTATCGGCTACGGTATCGAGAAGGACGGCTCGATGTTCCAGCTCTCGAGCTACCGCAAGGATCTGCCAGACATGCGCGACGCGCTCGTGCAAAGCATCGTCGACATCGAGAATCTGCTCGCGGAGACGGCCTCGAAGAAGTAGAAGCTTCTCTGTTTACAACCTGGTAACCTATCTCACCGAGTGCTGTAGTATGATACGACTGTCGTCCTCACGATGGATAAGCTAACCGAAATACGACATAGTACGGACTCTCTTGCTGCACATTATCATCTTGCGTAGGCGTAGACAAACTCATCGCCGACGCTGCTGCTTGGGACTTCGAGGACGTGTGCTGCTGCTGCTGCTGTCTGGACGATCGCTGGATGCGGACGCTGCGGGCAGTGGACGCTTGGCGCCGACGACTGCGGATGATCCTCCAGCTGCGTCACCCCGGCCGACGCTACGGTCCCGCCATCCTGTGCCGTTTGCTGAAGCCGCCGCTCCTGTGCTTGATCTCGTGGACGCGCCGTTGCTACTGTCGTAGTCACGGCGACTAGACGAAGCGCTGGAGCTTGAAGCAGCTCCTGGCGCGGCAGCAGACGAGTGGTGCGGCCGTCCGCGTGACGACGAACTGTCACGGCGGTGATCACCGCTGTGGCCCTGGCTGCTGCTGTGGTGCTGCGAGTTTGCTTGACCAGCGTCGCCATGGCCCTTGGCCTGTGCATCACTCGGTTCTTTCTTGTTGATCTTCCACGGCAGAGACTCCTCCGCAACAGCCTCCACGTTCTGCGTGCGGAACGACACGGGCTCCTTCCCTGGCTCGTCAAATGCCCAATCACGCGGCTCCGGTTCCTGTCAGACAGCGGTATCTACCATCAGAACGCCTCCCTATCTACGATAGCAGCATAGTGAACACGTACAATCTGCTTGAAGTATTCGTGCTCCAGCGCCTCCTTCGCCGTGATCCGCTGCTCAGGATCTGCACCACACACAGACATACAACAACAGATCATCAGCGATTCATCCAGCGATTCCCAACCCCTCAGTTCTCCGCACCAAACTCGAGCATTCTTGCGATCAAGTCGTACAGCGCTGCGCCGCTGCGTCCGGTGCCAAACTTGACGGCGTTGCGCAGCTCCGACTGCGCTGGGTACTTGCGCTCGCGTCCCATCTGCACCACTTGCTGGTACTCGGGCATGTGCTCCATGCCCTCCCACGTCTGCGGCGTTGGCATGCCCAGTATCTTAAAGATC
Source organism: Pythium utonaiense (assembly GCA_023334595.1). Lineage (NCBI taxonomy): Eukaryota > Oomycota > Peronosporomycetes > Pythiales > Pythiaceae > Pythium > Pythium utonaiense. The sequence continues at coordinate 39,436 of JAADVE010000011.1, read as the reverse complement.
TTGTCGAGCTGGTCCTTCTGGAACGGCGCGTTCGAACCTTCGACTTCCTTACCACAAAACAGCTCACGTGCGTTCACGATCTCCGCAAAGATGCAGCCCGTGGCCCACATGTCTACAGCCTTGGTGTAGTGCTTGGCGCCCATGAGCAGCTCCGGTGCTCGATACCAGAGCGTGACGACCACGCGCTCCACGTCCGACAGCGCCTTGATGGGCTCCTTGTACAACCGTGCGAGGCCAAAGTCGGCCAGCTTGACCTGTCCTCGCTTACGGCCGTGGCCCACGACCAAGATGTTCTGCGGCTTCATGTCGCGGTGCATGACCCAGGCGTCGTGCATGTAGTCCACACCCTTGAGGATCTGGTACATCAGTGACTTCTTCGTGTACTCGGACAGCGGCTTTTGCTTGCTCTGCACCACGATGTCGTGGAGGTCGTGGTCCGCGTACTCAAACACCAGCGCCAGCGTCTTCTCGCGCGGGTCCACGTGCACGTCGTGCAGATGCACCACGTTGTCGTGGTTCAGCTCGCGCAGCAGCTTGATCTCGCGCACCGTCGCGCTGGACAGCACCACGTCGTTCTTCACCTCCTTGTGCGACTTGACCAGCTTGATCGCGAACGTCATGGGCTCTTCGTCCTCGGCTGCGCTGCTCGAGGAGCCGCTGGCGTCGGGCGTGCGACTGGAGCGAGACGACGACCCAGACAGCGCGTACGCCTCGGCCTTGAAAACCATGCCATACGTTCCCTCGCCCACCTTCCCGAGGATGCGGTACCGGTCCGTGAGCCCCTCGGGCCGCCGCAGAGAGCCGCGACGCATGCTCAATATTCAATATTCACGCCAGGAAACCTCTCCACCATGAGGAGCTCACCATGGGCGGAAAGTACTGCCACCCCTGTGTTAAGAACTATTCGGCTTGTGTTAGTATCTAACAGGAGTACTGTGGTAGATGATACTTCCAGATGCATGCGGTTTTACAGGTACTATCGAAGCAGCTGGTGCCTTGAATCTGCGGGACCTCTCGGCTGTTTACGCGTGACACCTTCAACGTGGCAGTTGGGTATCGCCCATAAACCTCCCATACCCTATATCATCCATACGCTATCGCCATATTTCACGCTTTGTACCTGTGTCAATCAATAACCACGCGTGGTTTTTGTGAAAAGCCACCCACGCCGCCACTTCTGAAAAGTCAGATCACTTGCCCTACCCGCGTCTAGTTTCTCAAAATTTCTGAAACTGGTGCGGTTGGTTTTCGTATTTTTGGCACGCCGACGCGTTCGTTCTGTCGCGATGCGCCAAACGAAAAAGTGCAACACCCCCACGCGCGAAGAGCTACAGCCCCGCAGCGGCATCTCCACGCACTCGCACACAGCAGCAACAACAACAGCAGCAGCATGAAGTATCTGGAGGAGAACCAGCTCACGTGGCTCAACTCGGTGCTGAGCTCCTACGTGATCGGCGACCGCGAGATCTCGGGCAAGATCGAGGCGTACTCGTGCAAGAAGGCGGGCACGGACAAGAAGCTGGCCAAGTCGCTGGACATGTACTACCAGCAGGAGGTGGAGGCGCTGTCGAGCGACTTGCTGGGCTCGTCGCCGCTGGGCCCGCTGGCCTCGTCGTCCACGCGCAAGCTGCTGATCAACCTCATCACGACCATGAACGCGAGCTTCCCGGACTACGACTTTAGCACGGTCAAGCCCGAGCAGTTCTGCAAGGAGGCCGACTACCGGATAGCGATCCACCGCATCAACCATGACCTGGCGGAGCTCATTGACCTGGAGAGCAACGGCTTCGTGGAGAAGGTGTGGGAGTCCATCGCCGAGTCCATCAAGCCGGACGAGTGCGAAGTGTACAGCTACATCCCGGACATGGACTCGGACCCGTTCTCGGACGGCAACCTGTGGTCGTTCAACTACTTTTTCTACAACAAAAACATGAAGAAGATCTTGTACTTCACGTGCATGGCCAAGGCGTACGTGCTTCGGTAGTCGCTGCTGGTACTCGAGGCGACCGATCAACTAACGGATGTGGGTTGAAATGTGTGTGCACAGACTGTCAGGCTACGACAGCATGGACGATGAGAACATGGAGGACCCAGAGGCCATGGACGACGACCACGAAGACGGCACAGAAGACTACTTCGGCATGTCTCCCGATTGGTACGTCTCTCACACGCTGCTGCACGCGTAGGCTTGTGTCCCTCGGTCTCACGTAGTCGTGTTTGTTCGTGTCTTCGCAGGGAAGACGGCAACTAACTGACCGACTCACCGCCAAGCGGATCCATCGACGATCGATACTCTTTTCCCCATGAACACCCGAGCCCAAACGCCCGGACAGCACGCGGTGACGCCTGCTCTCCCGCGTCGGTGTGCGTGCGTGGGCTATTGTAGCAAAGTCAAACTGCATATTCCCTCCCTCTCCCTTGAGTGTGACGCGAGTGGAGGCCCTCACCCCATGGCCTTCCCTCTCCTCCCCCTCCTCCCCCTCCTTCCTCTTCTTATCTCTATGTGTGAGAGTAAACGTGGTGGTAACGAAGTGGCGTGAATCCTTTCATTCATCATCGTTTCTTTCGCTCGCCTCATCGATACGGGAGCCGCTCGCGGGCAGATAGCGCGTTCTGCACTCCAGCGATGCCGCCGACCTTCACGATGCTGGGTTCTCGTTGCTGAACTTCGAACTTCCTGTTAGAAGGCGGCGTTGGGGTTGGAGCTGGAATTGTAGGCTCTGCTGTTCTTGACACCGTGGATTGGGGTCGCATGGAGGCTCCCGCACTCTTCATTCGGGGTGCAAACGACGTGCTTGGGCGTCGCGGCACAACCAGAACAGCACCTTTAGATTGACGATGTGAGCAAACCGAAGCAGAGGCTGCTCGAGTGCGTGGGCTGGCCGACGCTAATGCGAAGCGAGACAGTCTCTCCGACCGTGCAGGACCGCTTGAAAGGCTAGCATGCTCTTCGGCCTGCTCTTCGCCCTGCTCTTCAGTATCCGGGGTGATGGATGCCTCAGCCTTGAGCTGAGTTACTTGATCCATTAATGCAGTCTTGATCTTCATTTCCCTGGCAAGTTGTTGCTGTAGTCGCTTGATCTCGTTCTGATAATGCTGCGTGGTGTTCTTGAGAAGGCTGTCGTCGTGCTTTCGCAAATCTTTCGCCTCCATCGATTGAGCTGTTCGAGTCGACGCGGGGGCACTTGGCGCGCGAGGGCTTCGAATCTTGATCGCATGGAGTCGTTCAAACGCTTCCTCTTCGTCGTCCTGGTTCGGAGTCATCGGTACATTTGTCCGTTGGCTCGCTGGAGCCTCCTCCAGATATTCAGGAGTAGCATGGCTATTGCGGCGGTACGAAGCTGAAAGCGATCGAATCTTGGCTTCACGTCGACGCTGGGACTCTGCATCGTTCTGCTTCTGTAGATTGGCCAGCTTGATCCGGTGGAAAGTCCTGTCTTGCGACAGCTTCGCCATCTCCGCTTCAAGTTGTCCGATCTGATGCTGGAGGTGCGAGTTTTCCTTTGTGAGTTGGGCTTCTCGCATGCGTTGCGTGTCTTGGGTCACGCGCTCTTTCTCCAGTTGCACGGCACGCGTCTGCTCTTGCATATCGTATAGTGTTTGCAGCTTGAGGATCGTTTGCTTCAACGCGACGTTCTCTTTCTGGAGCTGGTCTTGTGTCGCTTGTCCTTGGAGGGATTCCAGGAAGCTGGTCTTGGTTTCGATGGCCATGACACCAGATTGGTCGACCAGTTGATGCACCAAGTGGGACTGCGCGGCTTGGAGTTGCTGCTTCAGATCCTGCTGCATCACTTGACGGTAGACGTCGAATTGCTGCTGCTTCGCTAGTAGCTGCACGTGCATGTCGCTCAGTCGCTGTTCAAATTCGTCCACGAGCTGCTTCTTGAGAATCTGCTGCTCCAATGCGAGTCTGTTCTCGAGCAAAACCATCTCCTTTCGCTGTCGATGGAGGTGAAACTGAAGCGCGTAGCTTTTGTCGACTGCGAACATCTCCCGCTTGAGGACTTCGTCTTGGTTGTGCGAGTCCAGACTCTCACGCAATTGACTCACTTCGGTGCGAAGAGCATTGCATTGTGCGTCCAATTTGCTTGCAACGTTCGCCTCGGACGCCAATATTTGCTCGTAGAATGCGTTCGTTTCACGCGTGAAGTTGTACAGGATAGCTGCCATCTCATGCTCGGGCACCACGAACTCACCCCGTTCATCACTTGCTTGTGGCATGACAGAATGCCGAAGGCGTGTAGGTCGGTAGAACGGACTGAAATCAAGAAGACGTTTTTGGAGTGACACCGACATGGGGGATTCAACCGCACTTGCTGGACTCCTGGACGGCACAGAATTCGCTTCAACCCCGCGGCGCTGTTGTTGGTGCAAATAGAACTTCCGTTTCTGCACGAGGAAGCTTTCGTAGTGGCTTTGCATGAGAGAGATATCATCGTCAATCCACTGCACTGTCAAACGAACGCGGAGAATGTCAGCGTGGAGAATGAGGCGGGTCATCGTTGGTAGCGATAGCTGCCCGCTGGCAGCTGCTGACGCAGTCTGAGATGTGATGGCTAGTTTCGCGACCTCTAGGACAGCAGCTATTGCTCGGCTGAACAGAGAGGTAGCCTGGTTGCTCGGGGGTGGTTTCACACAATCTGGGGTTTGCATTCGAAGCCGTGTCCCACTGACTCGCCGCAACTTCTCCTCCACGTCTTCGTCGGGATACCGTGGATGTGAAACCATTTGAGAACCGTCCGATACCTCTACGTCGTTGACTTGAACGCGATGGAAGATCCGATATGTCACTGCTATCTCTTCGTACCGCTTGACAGCTTCACTCGCGACGAGTCCTCGAGAGTCTGGGGTTTGCCGAGACACGCTATCTTGGATCTGGGCGTACACCATGCAAAGCCATTCTGCCAAGGTTTCGAGGTGTTTTGTATCTTGCGTCTTCAAGAGGATTTGCCAAAACGCACGAAGTGACGAGCTCTCTGCCACAGCATGCGAGCGTAAGAACAGAAGTCTGTCTTCGGATTGTGTCGTAGCAACGTATTTCGATTCGACCGATTGGTCCGACAACTCGTGCGCGAGAAGAACTTCCACAGACTGCTGCTCGTCTCGAAAGTGCAGTGGGCGGTCTTCTGCTGGAGGAACAGACACAGCAAATGACTCGATCATGATGCCAATCGCTCCACATCGCACCCTCTGGCGCCACTCCGCGACGAGATCCTGGATGACACCAATCAATTCCCACTTGAACGCCATCAACTGGTGACGCTTGCGCACGTCATCGTGGTCGAACACGGCGAAGATATCCATTTTAGCAATCACGTGCGGCTCAAACTTTTCCACGATCCGATCGTGAAATCGCTTGAGGGACCGGTGAAGTGCAACTTGCCAACCCTTGAACAGCTCCAGACCCATCACACCGCTAAGTGAAGCCTGCAGCCGCGCGCCGTGCGTACTTGCCCGACGACGCATCTTCTGCTTTGCCGATTCGGAACTCACGTAGAGATGAAAGCCCAAACTTGACTCCACACGAAGTAATGACATGGCAGCTGAAAACTCGTGGTAGATTTCGATTAGCGCGACGAGGGACGCTTCATCTGCTTCTGAGTTGTTGCCGTAGTCGTCGTCGACACCCTTCCGAGTGGGATGCATAGCGTTGGGCGGACCTATGAACCACTCCAAGAGCTGCTCAGTTGAGGGAACTTCCAGCAGCAGCTTAGCATCCTCTGAAGCATGATGTATGAGCGATGTGTAGTCAACAGCAGGAGCCATCGACGAGTCGATTGCGTCGACAGTCGCCTCTAGAAACGAGCTTCTCCGAGTACTGAGGCGTCGACGCAGATGGCTGTTCTTTCCAGGAGGAGGCTTGGTTGTCGTTCCGTTATTGGTCATTTTGTCTTGCTTGGTCTGTAGATCCTGCTTAAGCTGCTCCAGCTTTTGGCTTAGCCACGATGACAACGCGGACGAAGGTGTCGATCCTCCTTGTGAAGATCTCAAGTAGAACGCGCATCGCCCCTCCACATCATGTGGGAAGATATCATCCATCAACTTCTTCTCGTTACGAAGAGGGCGAAGAATACAGTCAAGCTCGACCACCAGGCGAGAGATCGAGCATGATTCTTCGCAAAATGTGTCCAATAGTGTCAGCGAGGTCACATCCACAAGCTCAGCAATCGGTTCGTCCTCTTGAACCACGACGTCTTCCTCACTCGACGCTTCTCGATCAACAAACTTGCATTGCTCGAACACATCGGCTCGTAAACTTTCAAGCGATATGCAACGAGGCACACACGTGTCATCTGCGACTTGACGGATTCGGTCAACGATCTCGTCCATGTATTTCCACTTGACAGCGCGCAGATTTGTTGTTGTCATGGCATCACTTGTGTGACCTGTCGACTCATGTCGGGCGATGGAGGACGCCAAGAAGAAGAACGGCGCTGTTGCTGCGAATTCTACTATCTCGCGCGATACCAGATCGTGGTATTGTACCTTGTCTACCAGGCACCACTTGTACATGCTTTGGATTCGGATTTTGCAATCGAAATACATACGGCGATCAGGTTCCAAGCGCTCGTGGAGTGATGCTTCCATCCAGTCTCGCACTGTTTGCTTGTGCTGACCGGGCCGCCGAACTTCCCCTCGCAATTCATCAGCCCTCGACTTGATCATTGTGGTCAATGGCACTAGAAAGCTTGGTGTATCCATCTTAACGCGCTCGCTGTCACCCGTGATCAAATCGCATGAAAAGAGCGACGGATCATCGATCTTCCGGGACTCAAGAATACCTACGAAGCCGCGTTGAAACTCGTAAATTTCCTCCAGCACGCGCGTCTCGTACAGATCTTTACCCAATCGACGACGCCACTTCATGAGCCCGACAGCTTCCACGAGGCACGCTTCGTCTACTGGGCAATCTGGATCAAATCGAGATGTGGAGTGTGTTGATAGCAGTGCCATACTCGCATTGGATACCAAAGCCGGGGTGAGTGAGAGACACCACGCACTTCCACTGAGCATGGTCCTCTTCGTACCTTCGAGCGATTGGCGTAAAGGTATTTCCACTTCGGCCATCACGATCGATTTCCACACGAGAGTGGTCTTTTCGAGCAGCGCTTGTTGCATCGCGTGGCGCTCGCTGACTGAAGTCGATACGAGCCATATCGCGTTTGCTTCGTTCCTGATCTCTTGTTCTGCCGCCATGAGGCTTGTCGTGAAGGTTTCCATCACGAGATGATCATGAAGCCACTCCTCGTCTACTGATCCGGTGGAGTCACGATTTTGAGCACGAACTTGATCCTTGTGGTCATGGAGAAGGCAGAGCAGTTGCCGCCGAAGATCCAGTAGTAATACCTCACTGGCGTAGCTCTCTGAAAAGTAAGAGTGTGCTAAGTCCACGAGAGGGCGACGCTCGATGAAACTACAGATGTAGTCAACGCGGTCTTCAGCTGCAAACTCTGAGCCACTTGCTAGCAATTGGAGCACTGCGTCGATCTTCGCGTGCTGGAACTGGGACTCACAGTCGTAAACGTCGCATAACACTTGCATCCGGTCGATAGCAAGTATTACGTTTCCGGCTGTCGAGTCCATGAGGTGAACGCCTTGTTCTTTCTCGATGAATACGCTGGCAATATCCACGAGAAATATCTCCACGGCCCTTAGGTCGCGCCACGCAACGTCGAAGATGAACTCGACACAATCTTTCGTGACAATATAATCCCCCTCGCGCTTCTCCACATTCCAATCAGCACCACCCATCGCGTCTGGCGAACGCGTTGCAAGACTTCTCTTTCCGTTGATCAACTTCCCAACTTCTGCGGCTTGGCCACGACGAGTGTCGCACAGATAGTGCAGGTAGTTGAGAGCACGGAGAAGCCGCTGGCGTTTCCGACGACACACTAGAAACCTCGCCTTGTAGAATGCGTCGAGCATCTCCTCTGACAAAACCTCAGCGTTGGTAGTCACTGGTGAAGTCGTATCAGCTGCCGATGTGCCTGTCACAGTGTCCGCTGCTTCTTGGTGCCCACGCGATTTCGAAATGTCGACAAACGCCCGCTCGAAGTGGCTCCTCACCTGTCCATCAAGACGGCTTTTTAAGTATGCAGCATCATTCAACTGCAAGAGTTGCCACTCATTGTGCAGTAGCACGTCACCGCGCTCTGCTTCTCCAGTTACTCGGAAGGACGCATCTTCATCAGCAGTCTTGCCCTCAGACAGAGCTGGTATGACGTCGTCGAGAACGCTACCTAGCTGGAGCAGACTCCATCTTGAACGCAGAAGCGCTCTGGAGATCAATGAACGCGAAAGGCCTTGCGAGATGTTGGCGTCTGAGGCGCTCGGTGCGAGTGTCGTCGCACAGATGGTCCTATCGAAGGCTTCGTCGACCCGGAGCTTGACGGCCATGGCATGTCCTGACATCGATATGCCCAGCCACGACAGCAGCGATCGAAGCTCGTTCTCCACCTGCAGCGACGTGAGCGGGAACCTTGGACACTGCACGCCGTCCGAGACCGAGGGCGATACCTTGGACTTCTGCAGGAGTGCGCTGGGTGACAGCGCGATGTTCCGGGCTTGCTGCTGGTAGCAGAGATCCAGCATCCGCTGGCGGATGTGATACCGATGGCTCTTGAGCAGCCAGCGAAGCCGCATAAGGAAGCGGTCGAAGGCGACGCCGTACTGTTGTTGCAGACACAGGAACCTCACGTACGACTCGATGTCCGTGCGATGCACACGTCGCAGACAGCACCGTGTGTCCTTCTGGCTGATTGAAGAGCCGTCCGTTTCAAGCGCCTGCAGCGTTGCGAGTCCTTGCTGCAGTAGCTTGGCCATCCCGCGATGCAGCGTCGTCCTGTCGCTCTCTCGACTACCGGGCGCTGTCGGAACGAGACGCTTCCGCGTCAGGTAGCAGTAGCACAACCGCAGCCGACGCCGCAGAAACTTGGCAAATCGCGCACAGAACGCCGCGTGGCGCGCCTCCATCTCCACCGGCTCCTGCGGAGGCATCTTACGTCGCCGTGGCGCGTTGCGTGTGGGCTGTGGGGGCGTGTGGTGGTCGCGTTGCCACGGCAGCACGTCGCGCCACTTGTCCTTGCGCCGCTTCTCCATCTCGCGCAGCATGACGAGACCGCTCTGCGACCGCAGCAGCAGATCCTCCAGCGCGTTCTTGTCCGGGAACGACGCGAAGTCCGCCGTCTCCTGCTTGATCTTCATGGCGTGCGCCAGGAACGCCTTCCACTCGACCGAGAAGTTGTGCGCCGCTTGGCGGAGCCGCGCGTCGGCCGCGTCCAGCTCGTCCTGGAGACGCTTGGGACGCTGCGCTGCGGACCCAGCAGCAGCCTTCTCCCCATCCTGCTGCTGCCCGTGCGTCTCTTCCTCCTCCCTTCCCTTCTCCTCCTCCTCTTCCTCCTGCCCCTCAGGAATACGCGCCGCGGTCTGCATGTTCACGTGTTGAAGTCCATTTTCGTTGGTTTTGTTGGTGAAACGCCAACAAAACCCAAACCAACAAAAACCCAAACTAAGCGCACAGACCTGGGGGGAATCAGATGTGGCGCGAACCAGATGGTCTGTTTGAACATCAACAAACACTCTTCTCTGGTGAGGAGCTCTTCGGGAGCTTTCGCCAACGAATACGCCGCGTGGCCACCGCCTTTCTGAGCATTCCACGACTGCTTCGCTCGCGTCGACACCTTCGACCCGGACGGACGCACATACTCCACTACCAGCACACAGACACTCAGCTGCAGCATGAGCTCGGCGACGGAGCAGGAGCAGGAGCTGGCGCTCGCGGCGCAGCTGCGCAAGACGCTCAAGATCCGCGACGCCGACGTTGTGGACGCCGCGCCTGCAGAGGGAGACGACGCGGACGCCACGCCGGCGCCGCCAGCGCTGCCCACGCCGCTGCATGACGCCGTGGTGGAGGGCGACGTGGCGCGCGCGAAGGAGCTGCTGGCCGCGACGCCCGAGTACGTCTTCGCCAAGAACAAGAACGAGGCCACGCCGCTGCACATTGCGTGTGTGGACGGCCCAATGGAGCTCGTGGAGGAGCTCGTGGCAGCCGGCGCGGACTTGGAGGCGACCGAGTCGTTCGGCTTCACGCCGCTGTTTGTCGCGATCGTGAGCGGCCAGTTGGCGATCGCCAAGTACCTCTTCAGCAAGGGCGCGACTATCGATGGGCGTCTGGACAAGGCCGGACTCTCGCCGCTCTTCTACGCGGCCGGTGAAGGAGATATGGAGGTCATCGAGTGGCTCGTGGAGAGCGGCGCTGATGTGAACGCTGCGCGCCTGGAGAACGGACCGCCAGTGCTGGCTGCGGCGGCCCAGGGAAAGAAGGAAGTGCTCGAATATCTGATCACCAAGTGGGCGAATGCTGCGGGTACCACCGCGGACGGCAGCACGGCGTTGCACTTTGCCTCTGCGCGTGGCCACGTGGAGATTGTCGAGCACTTTCTCGCGCACAAGCTCGTGGATGTGAACGCGGCGACGACGAACGGCATGACGCCGCTGCTAGTGACCGTGCAGGAAGAGTCTGCGAAGATCGAGGTCGTGCGTCTCCTCCTCGAGCACGGTGCGGATGCGAAGGCATCGGCGTCGCGCGACCATGCGACTGCTCTGCACTGTGCAACGCAGTCGGGAAGCGTCGAGATGGCGAAGCTGCTTCTGGACGCCGGTGCCGACGTGAACGCGCAGACTGTGATGGGTGCGACGCCCCTCTACCTCGCGTCTTTCTTCGGCCACTTGGAGCTCGTCAAGTTCCTTGTGGAGCGTGGCGCTGACGCGAACTTGCAGACCACTGAGCACGCGACGGCGGTGTACGGAGGTGCCCAGAACGGCCACAAGGAGGTGGTCGAGTTTCTCATCTCGCACGACACAGCTTGGAAAACTGCCAAGCTCCCTGCGCTTCTGATGCCGGCGCAAGCCGGTCACGTGGAGGTGCTCAAGGTCTTCTTGGACCACGGAGCTGACCCGAACGTCACGGATGAGCGTGGCGTGAACGCTCTGATCCTCGCGCTTTCGTTCGACCACGTCGAAGTCGCGAAGTGCCTGCTGGAGCGTGGTGCGGATCCAAACGTCGGCGGTGGTGTGAAGGGCTCGACGTGTCTGCACACCGCTGTGTCTCACAAGCAGGTCGAGTTGGTCAAGCTGCTTGTCGCGAAGGGCGCCAAGATCAACGCGCAGATGACGGACGGCTTCACACCTCTTCACATTGCTGCTCAGCAGAACTCGCTCGAGATCTTCGAGGTTCTTGTGCGCAAGGGAGCGAATGGCTTGCTGCCAACCGGCACCAACCAGTTCTTGCCTGCTCACTACGCGGCTCAGCTTGGTCAGCTGGAGATGCTCGTGCTCTTGGAGAAGAATCTGCAGCTCGTGAACTGGGATGTTCCGACCAACAAGGATGGCTTGACGCTGCTGTACCTGGCCGCAGCAAATGGCCACGTTGAGCTTGTGAAGCACATTCTGACCAAGCCGGGCATTGAGATCGAAGGCTACGCGACCTCGCGTGCTACGCCACTTTACGTCGCCGGCCAGCAGGGCCACGTCGAGGTCGTGAAGCTTCTTGCTGAGTCCGGTGCGAGTGTGAACACGCCAATGGCGGATCTGTCCACGCCGCTTCACGTTGCCTCCCAGAACGGCAACCTGGCCATTGTGGAGCTGCTTGTGTCCAAGGGAGCGAGCGCTCGTGCTACGATGAGCGGTGCGGCCACGCCTCTCTTCTTGGCGGCACAGCAGGGCCACTTGGAAATCGTTAAAGTGCTGGTCAACAAGGGCAACGGTGAGGTGAACGCTGGTATGACGGACGGCGCGACACCACTGTTGATCGCCTCTGAGAAGGGCCACGAAGAGATCGTCCGCTTCCTGTGCGAGAACGGTGCGAATGCCACGCAGGCCATGAAGAACGGCATGACGCCAGTGTACGCGGCGTGCGCGAAGCAGCACTTCAAAATCGTCGAGATCCTCGTTGATGCCGCCGAGCCGGGTGCATTGAAGGAGAACGAGATCAACACGCTGATGATCGCGGCAGCTGACGGCGGCCAGGTGGAGCTCATGAAGAAGCTCCAGAAGCTTGGTGCGGATGTGAACGCCAAGAACGAGAGCGGATTCACGCCACTTTTCCGTGCGTGTGGCTCTGGCCGCGTGGAAGCCGTCCAGTTCTTGGTCGAGCACGGCGCGAACATTGAGGCGAAGGGCCTGAACGATATGACGTGTCTCCAGATCGCACTGTCGCTGCGTCAGCCAGCGATCGTCGAGTACCTCCTGAGCAAGGGCGCCGATGCCTTGGCTCGTGCGGCGGATGGCTCGACTCCTTTGCACGTTGCCGCCGAGGCTGGTGACGTCACCATCGTCTCGATGCTTCTGGCAAAGGGAGCCGATCCATACGCTCCAACGGAAGACACGACGCTGACGCCAGTTCACGTTGCTGTCCAGAACGGCCACCTGCCGGTGCTCGTTAAGCTGCAAAACCTGGGTCTACTCACAGACCTGAACGCCCCGACCAAGGACGGTGGTATCTCGCTGCTGTACTGGGCCACTGCTCACAAGCAGACGGAAGTTGCGCGTTTCTTGCTGTCCAAGAAGGACAAGAATGTCCAGATCGACGCTCCAGCCAGCAACGGCTCTACGGCGCTCTTCGTCGCTGCGCAGGTTGGCGAGTTGGAACTGGTGCGTCTGCTTCTTGAGGGAGGAGCGAACGCCAAGGTCTCCCTCACCGACGATCTCTCCACGCCATTGCACGTCGCCTCTCAGGGCGGCTACGTGGAGATCGTGAAGCTTCTCGTCGACCACGGTGCGGATGTGAACTCGAACATGAACGGTAGCGCGACGCCGCTCTACCTGGCTGCTCAGCAGGGCCACCTGGCTGTGATGAAGTACTTGGTCAGCAAGGGAGCCATCGTGGATGCTCCAATGAAGGACGCGTCCACGGCGCTGCTAGTCGCGGCTCAGAACGGCCACGTGGAAGCTGTCCAGTACCTCCACAGCCTTGGCGCCGATCCAGCAAAGCAGACGTCGAACCAGGCGACCGCGTTGTATCTGGCGTCTCAGCGTGGCCACGCTGCGATCGTCGAGTTCCTGCTGTCGCTCCATGTTCCCGTGGAGGCACCGATGGTCGATGGCTCGACACCGCTGATCGTTGCCGCCCAGAACGGCCACTTCGAGGTGGTGTTCGCCCTGGTCAAGCGCAACGCTGACCAGAACGCTCGCATGAAGGCTGGTGCGACGGCGTTGTATCTGGCGGCCCAGAACGGCCGCACGGACGTCGTTCAGTTGCTGCTGGGATTGGGCAAGGTGGACAAGGAGCTGGCGATGCAGGACGGCTCGACAGCTCTACACATCTCGGTGCAGAACGGTCACCACAACATCGTCGGCATGCTGCTGTCGTGTAACGCCAATGTGGATGCGACGATGAAGAACGGCATGACGGCACTTCACATCGCCGCGAGCATTGGCTCGGCGCCAGTTGTGCACGCGCTGGTGTCCAAGGGCGCGAAGCTGGAGGCCAAGGACGACAACCGCATGACTCCGATCGACTACGCGGCGATGGCGCAGCACAACGAGATTGTGGAGCTGCTCATGGCCAACGGCGCCATTCTGCGCTCGTAGATGAAGAGTAAGTAGGTAGAAAGAAAACAACAGTAGTATTTGATGGAGGCGATGCATGCAATCGCTGGTGGCTAGGGAGGAGATACCCAATGCACACGTGACGTTCGCATTTCGATACTCAGGCTCGATACTCAGGACTGGCACGGTAGTTTGTTGCCCTCCCATGGCACCCATTCATCTGGTCGCAACACTATTTGCAAGAGAATTCCGATGGCGCACGCGTCTCGTAGTGTCGCTCATCCAGCTTCATCGAGCTATTTGCTGGAGTGGAGCAGGAGGAACGAAACACCAGGAGGCATACCGAGAGCGGCAGCGTCTTGTGAGTCGCGTCCCTTATTGAGACGGAGGAAAGCAGGGAGGCAGAGGATCACTCGAAGTCAATGACGACTTGCACCCTACGCCAGAGCTGAAGTTGAAAAGCTCCAGCTCGCTGCTGTGGGCCAGGGCCTCGTGCTCTCCTGGGCCCCAGGCTCGGGGTCGCTGGCAGTAGACCAGATTCTATGGCATAGGCAGTGGTCGAGATTCTCCAACCGCAAGTCGCTTGCTCATTCGGAGCTGCAAGTCGAGGCTTTCCAACCCCAGCGGCACCTCCATGTTTCGATATGTGAGACCTTCATGGCTGTCGACGAGCCGAGGAGATTAACGGACACTTCGCACCAATAGCTGATACCCTGTGAATACTGTTCGGTCTTGACATCTTGGAGACGCTCCGTCAGCATCGAATGCGCAATTTCCCAGCTCTCCATGCAAAGATTCCCGTGGTGTTGCCGCACCGCTCCCCTGCATGGGGCCTGGTAACGCACGCTCGCTCTAACGGTACGCTCGCTTCGAAGTTTGAGGGTTGGAGGATTCACTCACACACGTTTCTCGTGAGGATCAGCAACTGTAGTTCAACGCGGCCTGCCTCTGCCTCGCTCGTCACGGCAAGTCCGTTCTCTCCACCGACTGTCCTCCTTTGATCCGTGGGCGTGCCCTCCGTTTGCTCAAACACTTTGCTGGCCAGCGACTTGCGGCTCACAAGTTGCCGTTCGTACCGCGGGAGGACGACGACGCTGCTGCAACCCACGAGCACGTTCCAAGCGTGCACGAAGAACGCCTCGGGTCTCTGTGGATGAGTGCCGTCAGCATGTTTGTGTGACGTCGTGGGCTGAGAGACTTTCCATTGGTAGCCGTCCCAGCTTGCGTGTCTCGGGTCGCTCCTGGATGGAAGTGATTCGCGAAGGCCAGGCTGGAAGTTCCAGCTTAAGCCAGGGCCAGGGTCGCTCGATGGACCCTGGCTTGAGTCTCCTGCAACGGCCGATAGCCTCCGCCGTGTAGAAGCTGCGGAAACCACTGGTTCTCGTCCAAGCTGGCGCACCCCAACGCACGAGTCAGGGCACGCTCTTCGTACGGTATTGCGATCCTGTGTGTGATCGCGGTGCGTGTCGATGAGACCGGGAGGACGTCTCCATGCTGCAGAGCTCCAACGTACCGGTACCGGTACATGCCTTCCCATTGTGGGCAGGCACGGTTCGGTACCTAGAAAATGAGACGTGATCCGTTTCACTTCAGCCCTTCGCAGGAGACTGTGCCGGACGAATGCAATGGCAATGAACGAACAGTTCATGAGGATGGTGGTGGAGTAGATAAATTGCATTGTCATAAATAGTGGTGAGGGTTTGCTCTAGTGTTGGTACTGTGGCTCGAAGGCTCTTGTAGATGGAGGACACGGGACGAACGGGTTGGTTCTCTCTATATGTGTTGGTCCGGTAGTGACTGTGTGCCTAGAGGATCTCTGGACGAGGGTTGCCGATAAGGAGGACGGCAGTGCTCGATGGCGGACTGGCGTTTGGGTGGTTACCGGGGGCCCAGGCCGCTGGAGCAAGATGAGCAGGTTGTAGTGGAGTAGTGGAGCGAAGGCGGCTGGATGGCTGGATGGCCGCGTAGCTTAGTAGGTGATGAGCTCGTAGATCGAGTCGAGGCGCTTCTTGTCGGCCTTGCGCTTCTTGTTCTCCCACATATCACGCGAGAACGGCACCTTCTTGCCGCCGACCGTCGTGGACATCACCGACTTCCCTCGCAGACCGGCCGGCACTTCGACTGGCGGGATGGCGAGTCGCTTCATGTGGCTGATGCTGAAGCGGCTCGTGCGGATCGGGTTGGACTCGAGGATCTTGAGCTTGAGCTTCTGCGCCTCGAGGGGCAGCGGGTGCGAGATGGCGGCCTGCATCTGCTTCATGCAGCGCTTGACCACCGACGACTCGACCGTCTTCTCCTGCGTCTGTGCGAAGCGCACGCGCGGCTGCATTGGCGATGGCTGGACACCCATGGTGGTGGTGGTGAAGGATCGCTGGTGAGGATGGGAGTGCGGAGTCGCTGGAAGGATGCAAGTTGTGGAATACGACTCGCTGCACCGGACTCGCTGGACAACCGTCCGGACTCCGGTGGGTCACTGCTTCAGCCCCGCTGCCTGCGCTCGTCTACGTTTTGGGAGGATCTTCCGGAGCGGTTGACTGGATCCGTCGCAGGCCGCTGGTTGGCTGGCTGCGCAAGCGTGCGTGGCTCCAGAGTTTGGACGTCCAGAGACTCTGGACCGTCCAGTCAACAGCAGCAGGTGCAGTCGTGGCGCTGGACCTTTGCGTCAGCAGCGGTGAGTGGTTGTCTCTGGACTAGACGGCAACTTGAATCTCCCTGGCAAGCACTGTGCGGTGGTTTGGACGGCAGGCAGTTGGGCCAGGTGTTGCAACTTGGCGGTCTTGCCTCTTCGTGTCTCTTGACGCCCACAGGCTTCGCCCCGAGTGTCGGGCGTCAGCTGGAGGCCCTGAATGTGCAACTACGGTCCACCCACGCCCTTTGCGGCTGGATTTTTCGTGCGATACTGGCGGTTTGTGACGAGGCAGCATCCGGAAACGAATCGAATCCGACCGAATCCACGTGCAAGCCTCCAGTGAAACGAACGGTGATGACGAGGCGCCGTCGGCACGCTCCCACAACGCCACCTGCACCTGCACTCACGTCAGTCACTCACACGCAACGGGGCTGTCACTGTCACAGGGGGAAGGGAAGGCAGAGGCCCCACTGGATCCAGGGTCCAGAGTCTACCGTAGCTGGTAGAGTAAAATATCTCTGACTGATTGAAAGGCGGCAGACCCGAGCCCTAGTGACCTCGGCATCCAAGCACACGCGTGCTCGCGTGCCTGGCACAAACAGGTCAAGCGTGCAAGTCACGTGCACGGCGGTGATCTGCGAGCGGGCAGGCAGCCAATCACAGCGCAGTGAGACGCCGCGCTGGTGGAGGCATGAGACAGTCGACGACCGGGGAGGAAGGCCGTCAGTGCCGTCGAATCGAATCTGTTGGACAGCAAGGTCGCGAATTTTCGCATGGGTTTGACCCAGTCTCAGGTTTTTAACTCAGCCGTATCAGTCGCTGACACCTGATACCGACCAAAATCCAAAGATATTTACTGGAGATCTGGATTTTTCCAGGATGATTTACACGCGGTACCGTCGTTAACGAGACAGAATAAGCTTCTAGAAAATGAGCTCGTGGGTGCGGAGCTGAATGAGACCTGGAGAAGATGAAGCCATGGCACGCGCGGCAAGATTCGCGCAGCGACTTCGCAGCTACAGCGACCGGCGCCGCACGAATGGACGCGCCGCCGTCTCCCGGTGTGGTGCTGGCTCGTGGCATCAGCTCGGTCGGCGCTGCAACGTTTTTACTCGCATTCACGGAGGCGTGCCTGCACCTGGAGCAGCGGCCGATCCCGCTGCGATTCGCGGCTAGATACGCGGCGGTTAATGTGATCCCCAGCGCTGTATGGAAGACGGTGCCCGTCCACTACGTTGCAGCCGCAGCGAATCTCCCGCCCACGCGCCTGGTGACAGCCGCTGCAGACGCCATCGCACGGCACGGCGAGCCGAATCTGGCGAGCGCTCCACGCAGAGCCAACCGACTGGTCGCGATCCACACGTTGCGCAGCGTGCGGAGCGTTGTGGCCAGCTACGGACTGGTGTGGGCTCTATGGCGCTGGCATGAGACGCAGCAGTCTGTCGACGAAGATTCAGCGAAGGCGCCACACCCAGCTGGCCGCGTTGAGCGTGTCGTGCGGCTAGCACCAGCGGGATCGTCTCTGTCCGTGGCGACGGCCGAGAAGCATGGCACGCACGTCGTCCAGATTCCGTGGAAGGACGTTCGCGGCAACTCAATTGACTGGTCCACGATCGGGTTGGGAGAAGCATGGCGTCAGGATGTCGCTGGTGGTGGTGGTGATGCCAATGGAAGTGGAAGCGGCGTGAAGGTGCTGGAGCTGGAGATCGACAGCGAGCATGACGACGCCTCTGCGTTCATGATCGCGAAGCGCACTGCGTCAGGTTCGTGTCGCACGTTCATTTTTGGTGATGGAAATGATAGACTGATGCCCTTGCGTAGGCTCAGGGAGTGGCGTGCGGACAATCGCACTCGTGGATCCTGCAGCTGCGCCTGCCTGGCGCAGTCGTGGTAGCAGCGCTGATGTCTACTTCTTCGCATTGTCTGGAATCATTCGATTTCTCAGCGACCACAGCGACGATGCCGAACTCATTTTAACGGTCAGTGAGGACCTCAACGACGATGCAGCCAAGCGCTTCGAGAGAATGCTTAGCTTCGTTCAGCATGCCATGGTGCATCGCGTCGGTGTGCGTGCAAGTTTGGACCTGCATCACCTCGCAGCCGATGAACCTGAGGATGACGACGAAGAGTATCCTGTCACGCAGCCTGTATCGAAGGTGGCCGTATTTGCTCCCACAGCTGAGGCTGCAGTGAAGCGAGTGAACGATATCCTCCAAAGCGGTGAGTTCTTGAGCACCTCTCTCTTCCTTTACTTTGGTCACGAACGAATACTCAACGCTCTCATGCTGCAGGAACCACGTCGCTCAACTGCATTCTGGTCGTTGTTGATCAGAGCATCACTACCCTTCCTGCCCCGCTGCCTCGTTGTGCAGGCGTGCTCTCCGTCGCGGACCTCAGCGACAGCGTCTTGCAGCGCATTCGCGTCCAACTCCGTGCTGGATCGTCCCCTGAGGCCATCCAACAATCCATTTTTGAAGACTTCGGCGAGCAAAGCGCTCTTTTGCACCGCGTGGACGCCGCCTCGGACACCACCAAGTATATTTAACACGTAAATGTGGTCGTCGTCACCAGAGTTCCCTCTCTCCGCTTCTCCGCAGGTGGTGGCGTGTGCAGCATTTAGGTCATCGATGGGCGGTATTTCTTTGCCTCGACATTGCTGTGTGCGCTGTAGCTCGTGCCACCTGTCTGCAGCTTCACAATGTCCTTCTTACGTAGCTTGAGGCCTGAGATCGGACATGTCATGGACGGCAGCACCATGTCCTTCACACAGCTATCCAGGACAACCTGCCCCGATGGCCGCAGCAGCACCGCCGACTGGTGGGTGATCGCCTTCTTGCTGACAGCACAGATCACATGCCTCTCCTTGGACGAATCATCCGCGAGCCAGTCGAACTTGAGCGGCATCAGGTGCTTCAGCTTCATCTCCTGCTGGCTCATGGGATCCCGGGTCTTCGTGTCCGGTTGGTCCATTTTCACTTGTGCCTGGGGCGTGCAGTCCGGAATCCAGAAGCTCGTGCGCTTCATCGCCTCGCGCCTGTCATCATCCGTCGCGCGGTCCACTTTCCGCTTCATGTTCTTCTCGATCGCCGCCTTCTCGTCCACTTTCTTTGGCGCCGTGTCCACCAGTGACGCGCCATGACTGGCCTCCAGAAACTTCTTGATCTCGCTGCGCTCCTTCTCGATGATCTCATCCTGCGCGTCCTGCTCCTGCTTTTCGCAGAAGCGCTCGTACGCGTCCACGTTCTCCTGGATTGTGCGCTTCTGCGCAAGCAGGTTCGCGTAGATGCACTCCTTGCAGTACACGTAGCCGTCCGGTGACGCCAGCGGCGATCGGTCTTCCGTGCGCTGCAGACACAGACAGCAAAAGCCGAACGGCAGCTGCGCGTCCTTGCCGAAGCGCCTCTTTAGCGTACCATGGCCTGCGGCTTGGCGCTCGTGGTACGTGAAGTGCGTCGTCGCCGTCGAGTTCTTGCTGTGGCGACTCATTCTCGACGCGTTGTTGCTGTGTGTCTGGTCATGTTGGGGAGCTGCGATCACGTATGTACTACGAGTTCCGATATAATACCCCCGGTGGGTGCACGCTTCAAAGTTTTGTTGGCGAAAAAAGCGCCAACTTTACATCGACGCCCGCCAACACCAACACACGAAAGTCAACATGAGCACCAACGAAATGAGCAGCGGAGCCCAAGCAGCGGGCGGTGCTAGCGGCGGCGGTGCGTGGAACTGGACGGCGCTGTCGAAGCAGGCAGTCGCTCGGAACACGGCGCATGCAGCTGAGCGCCAGGAGCACGTGACGCAGCACGTCAAGGCCGCCGCAGCGGCCGTGAGACGATCGGCAACAGCACCTCCCACCGCCAGCAAACGCCCCCGTGTTTCCGCGCAGCCACCGCCTCAGACAGCGAAGCAGGCGCCACTGACGCACCCAGACGCGGAGACCGAGAAGTTCTCGGGGCTGCGCGTTGTCGACCGCACGGTTCCGGCGGCGGACCTCGCGAGCGAGATGGAGGGCCGCAAGTTCATCCCGCTGCAGCAGATGGACGTCGTGTCGCGGGAGACGCTGTCGGACGAGAGCGTGGACTGGGTCACGATCGGCGTCGTGGCAAGGAAGACGCTGTCCAAGGCGTCCGCGAACGGCTCGTCGTTCATGGTGTGGGCGCTGTCGGACTTGGCGACCACGGAGCTCGCGGTGTTTCTGTTCGACTCGGCGTACGATAGCCACTGGCGCGAACTCGAAGGCTCGCTCGTCGCCGTGCTAAACGCGCCGCTGATGCCGGCGAGCGAGAAGAACAAGTTCGCGCTCAAAGTGTCCAAGGCGGAGGAGATCGTGAAGCTGGGACGAGCCGTGGACTATGGCATCTGCAAGGGCATGACCTCCGCGGACGTGCGGTGTCGGCTCGTAGTGAACACCGCAAAGGTGAGTTTTTCCACTTACTGTGTAAATGGGGGCGTGCTTGATCGCTTATGGGTCCGGTGTGCATGTCGTAGTCGCAATACTGCCTCCATCACATCGCGTCGAGCTTCATGGCTGCTGGCAAACGTCGGCAGCAACTCAACAATTCCTTCTCCACGTTCAACAAGTCGGTCTTCTCATCAAACAGCCAGCTGAAGAACATCTCCGCCGGCGTGTATGGTGTGCGTCCGACCCAAGGAAGTGCGAACGCAGCTCGAGGCAGTCGTTGGCAGCCGATCATTACGAAGAGCCTTGGCGGCAGCAACAAGCGCAAGCGCGATACTCCAGGCACGTATTCCAACGGAGCAGTCCTGGGTGTGCCCACTGTGATTTCGACCACAGGCTCGATAGTGCAGAGGCCAGCTCCGAAAGCCCGAAATTTGTCTATTGGCGACGCGAATATCCTCGCTGGACTATCTAGTGCGCCGCCTACTACCAGCGCTGGTGTATCTGCAAGCGCTCCGCGGGTTAGTCGAGGACACAAGATCATGTACGTCTCTATTACCGCTACTGGACTTCCTGTGGTATGAAAACACTGGACGATCGACGCTGACAAAAAATTTTTTTCCTCGTGTACCGTAGTGCATCCATGATGGCCAGCTCAGGTGGAAAGACTCCAGCCACGCTGCCGCGCCCAGCCAAAGTGAAGAAGGTCAACATGATGAAGTTCATGAGCTCCGGCACCGTAAATGACCACGCAAAGTGATCAGAGTTCAGGGGTGTTATCTCGTACTGCGAGTGTGGCTCGCACTGCTGATCGTCTTGCAAGGCTTTGCTATGACGTTCAAGCTGATTGGCACGCCGTAGAACGCCATCATACTCGCATCGGCGAAGAGGTTGAAGTTCTCCACTCGCTTGATCTCACAAAAGCCGGCGTTCTGGAGAAAGATCCCGAGGAAAGCGAGGTTGAAGCCGACTTTGTGCACGTCAAAGGCGTTCACCTGGCCTCCGAACATCATCCGCATTACAGAGAATCGGTCTTGATCGGTGAGAGTCTCATTAATGAAGAGCGACGATAGTGTACTCAAGTCGGGGACAGCGACCAGCAGAGATCCTCCTGGTGCGAGTACGCGATACCATTCTTCCAGAGTCCGGCGCACGTCCTCCTCGACCCCATAGTTGACGTGCTCGAGTACATGAGAAGCGTAGATGCTGGTTACCGAGTTGTCCGGGAACGGGTACAGTTTGTCCATCGGTAAAGGGAAGTCGACATTTTCGCGGTCTTCGATATCGACGATCCACCAGCCTGAACGGCGTTGCTGGCCACCGATGTGCAGCAATATTTCTTCTCCTCGCTCCAACGCGGCACGCACACGTTCTTCATACGGATCAACTAGTTCGTCATCGTCAAGCGCGTTATGGATCCCAAAAAAACGAGGTGAGAGATTGGTCTCATCAACGACTGGCGGGAAGATGTGCATCGCGCGGAAGTGTGCAGGCGCGGCTTCAGTGCGATTTCGCTGACGCTGGCTCTTGCCAACATGCCATGCACTTCTCAGCGCCGAACCAAACTGGTTGGCAAAGTAGCGAGTGTCAAACAAGGGAAATGCAAGGCGATGTTCCTCTGTCGTGGCTCGTAAGCGTTCGAGCAAGTTTCGACTCGTCGCTACTTCGACCGCGAGCTCCACGTATTCCTTGATAGAATTGACGGTGAGTTCGTGCATCCTGATCGCGTGAAGAGCCGATGAACCCGCGCGATTGCTCATCCGATTCCCCTCCAGCGTGATAATCGGGACTCCTGCGAAGAGTGCATCGATCATGGTCGTGTGTCCATTCTTCAGTGAGGTGTCGAGCACCAAGTCAGCTGCCCGCTTCCCATGGGTATGGTGAAGCCAAGGCTGATAGTCAGAGAACACGAGACGCCGATCTCCGTCAATGCCGTGGGCGAATGCTTCCTGCCGAAGGTTGTGAGCAGCCTCAGCGTGCCCACTCGATCGAATGAACCACATGACGGACTTCGGGACGCGAGCCATGATCGCCATCCACGCACTGAAGATGAACGGATCCATTTTCTGCCAGTTGCTGAAGGTCGCAAACACAAAAGCATCTCTATCGACCTCCGGATCCGTCTTCGTGAGAGCAGGTCGCTCGCCCTCGATCGTGTGTCCCAGCATCTGCGCGTGGTCATTAGCGATGTAGTTGGTTGGCAGAAGTAGCAGCTTTTCCGTGAACAGATCGGAGCTCATTTCTGGTGGAGTCGATACGCGGTCGGACACGAAAAAGTCGATGGACGCGTCTCCAGTCGTCATCGGGTACCCGAGGAACGAAATCTGGATCGGCGACGGTCGGTATGAGAAGATGGACAGCCCAGAGTAAAGCGTGTGGCCGTTCAGATCGATGAGCACGTGGATGCCGTGCGAATGGATCGTCGTGGCGGCTTCGGCAGGGTTCTTGCCCACCAGCGAAATCATGTGGTCGACAGTACGAGTGATGTTTCGCTTCCACCATGACGTCGCCGTCGTGAGGGCGAAGCAGTAGACCACGACTTGTTGTTCTTCGTCTTCCACGAGAGCTTCGAGAAGACCGCGCATGAGCGTCACAACCGGATGGATGCCAAAGTCGGAAGACACGAATCCAACACGAAGTCTCTGTGATCGCAACTCAAGTTCGCGTCCCTCGACGCTGCAGCAACGCGCGTCGTTCGGCTTTGCATCTGTGCGAGAGT
Organism: Pythium utonaiense; assembly: GCA_023334595.1. Taxonomy (NCBI): domain Eukaryota; phylum Oomycota; class Peronosporomycetes; order Pythiales; family Pythiaceae; genus Pythium; species Pythium utonaiense. The sequence continues at coordinate 16,144 of JAADVE010000011.1, read as the reverse complement.
GCAATGCCGCCAGCTTCTTGATCACCTTGCTGTCGAGACCGACGTAGTCCAATGCGGCGGCACCCGAGTTTTGCTCGAGCGAGATATCGTCCCGGAACTTCTTCTCTGCGTACTCGAACAGCTCATCGTGGTCTCGCCAGTCCGCGACCCAGTTGCGCGCCTTGAAGAGCTGGTGCACTTGGTCCGTCGCGCCTTTCTCGTAGATCGCTGTCTCTAGCACTTGAATCGACTTGGCCACCTCCAGCTTGTACAAGTAGCAGTTGCCCAGTTGCACCCAGCTCTGGACGTCGCCGTCGTTCACTTCCACGGCGCGCTCGAACGTCGCGACAGCTTTGTCCAGATCGCCCAGCAAGTACTGCGCCACGCCAAGGAACTCATACACGCTCGTGTGCCCCGTTCGCTCCTGTACAACTGGTCGTACATTCCGTATGCGATGAGCACTGCGTCCATATCATACAGCTCCGTCTAGAGAGAGAAAGAGCACTCACCTGCTGGATTCTCCTCGATAACTTGCTGCGCGACGCGCTCCAACTCCACGAAGCGCCCGCCAGCGTACAGATCCCGCAACACCCCGTGGATCTGCCGACTCGGCATGGTCGCGTAGCTCTTGGCCGCAGCATCCACCGCAGCCTTGCAGACTCCCAGCACCAGCCACGAGCACCACAGCAAACCCATCCATCGTTGCGCGTTGCTGCGTGGCGTACGCGTTCCTCCGTTACTCGTCATGCGTCGCGCCGGCGGAGTTTCCATATCTATCGCTTTGCGTGTCAACGGTCAGCGAGTGACCGCCGAAGATCGCACGCGTGCCTCTCATAACTGATACTCCATCCACATGTGATAAAATAGAACATATGCATTTCAAGAGTGTTATGGGGTGAGGCTCTTCCCAGACGCCACATGGTTGGCCGGTGAGGCGACACGACGTTGAAGTTGTTGGCGAATACGCGGGCGACAAAAGAGTAAATTCCCCGTGTACTGTTATCTTTCCATCCACCTCTTCCCACATTCCTTCTTCCGAGGCTCGTGTTGGCGACTGACTGCGAAGCGGTCCGGTCGCTTTGCTTTTCGCCAACAAAATCTTGGCGTTGGCGTTTTCTTCCTTCTTCGCACCCGTGAGAATTTATACGTTTCCCCAACGCTTGCTCGCTCCCGGAGAAGCCGCCTCTCCGCGAAGGATCGAAGCGGAAGCTGAAGGGGCTGCTGCCGGCGACACGGAGGCTCTCCACGCACGCGCGACACGACGCCAGATCCGCATTGTATCCCTCTGTGAAGCAGCCGACCCGAGAGATGGCACGTGGTGCGAGCGCAGCGGTTGTGGACGCGCAGCAGATGCCCGCCAGCGGCAGAGACGTCGCTGGGCTGCGGGTTGAAGAAGCGGCGAGCGACGCCAACAGCCACTGCAACGCCGAGAACGACAGCGCCACTGCGGACATGAAGCCGTCGCCGCTGTCACCGGAGGCCGCCGCGTTCCTGCGCCGCAACGTCGCGCAGTCGCCGTTCGCGAAGGGCACGGAGACGGAGCTGCTCGCCCGCGAGAATGAACTGCTGCGAAGCCAAGTGGCGGACCTCACTGGCGCACTGAAGGCGAGAGACATGGAAATCACGGCGCTGCGTGAGCGCTGCCAGTATCTGCTGAAGGCCATCGACCAGCAGGACGAGACCATCGCCAAGATCTACGCGGCGGCATCGCCACCACCGAGAAAAGACACCACGGAGCTCAAACCAACGACGACAAAGCCACCGCCGTCGTCTATTGCGTCGCCTACGAAGCCTAAGAAGACTTCGCAGGCGACGCTGAGTACCAGCGCACCGAACTCGCTTGGTGGCATCATTAGCGACGCGATTGAGCGCATTCTGAACCCGCCGTCGTTGTTCTCGCCATCGGGAAAGGCGACCAGCACAGCCTCTGCACCAGCTTCACGTCGGCCTCAGCGTCGCATGTCGTTGTTTGACGATGACACGGCCAGCACGACGACAACTGACACGTCGCCCAGCTCGTGTTCGTCGGTGCTGTCAAAGAGCTCGTCCACGAGAAGCTTCGACCGCCGCGAGAGCTGCGCGAGCGACGAGGATTTCGTCAAATCGGCCGGTTTCTTGCGTCGACCGAGTCGCCGTGCGTCAGGCCGCCTGAGTATCAGTGATTTTGGTTTGCTTGACGATAGCGGCGATGCTGATGATGACGTGGACAACCAGAGAGACGATGATTTTGAAGCAGAAGCCGAAGGCGAAGGTGTAGAGGACGAAGTTGGTCACGAGAGCACCCACGTCGATAAGCAGCGCCTTCTCAGCCGCTCCAAGAGCGAAGATTTCCACCAGAAACGCAGCCGAAGCGCCAGCACGTTGAGCCAGCGGAACTTGTTCGCTGGAATCGACGAAGCCAACAGCACGGCCAAGGTAAAGGCAAGCAAGTCGATAAGTAACCAGGACGAAGTCACAGAGGCAGAGGAGCAGGATATGACGTACGCGGAATTCCTGGAGCGTCTGCGACTGCCGGCGTCCAACGATATCCGCGAGACCATTCGTCTCTTCCTTGCGTCGATTCTTGGACCTCGAGGCGATGGGAAACCACCCAAATCTACAGACTTCGTCGACTACGACTTCTATGGAACGCATGAACTTCGTCGCCGTCTGAACTACTTTTTCCAGAGCATGGAGGAGGTCTTTATTACCCACCCGCTGTGGAGTCACGCATCAGAGTCGACATTGTCGAAAGCACGCGACGGCGTGGAGAAGTACGTGATGGACAAGCTGCAGGACATCACGATGAACCAGCTGGACGAGTGCTTGCACTGGAAAGAGGAAGACGAACGGCTACTGACTCGTATGAAGCTGCTGTCGGTAAGGAGACGTTTCTTTGCCAAGTATGACCCGATGCCTCAAACTGATAGATCTCTTTGGTGTTGCGTCGTAGTTTATCACGCCCGATATGCTGGATATCAAGCCGTGCATGCGCAACGAAGTTGTGTGGTCTATGGCTGAGGATGAGCTCCGCCGCATCAATTCGTTCCGCTGCCCGGGGGACAAGATCAACTGCATCGTGAGATGCTGCAGTATCATCTTCAGCGTGCTGAATCTGACACGTGGAGACTCGGGCTCTCGGCCAGGAGCCGATGATTTCCTACCCGTGTTCATCTACATTGTGCTGCACTCTAAGATCCCTCGGCTGTATTCGAACTGCGAGTATATCTCCGCGTACCGGAACCCGAACGACCTGATGTCAAAGTGAGTGCTCGCGCTAGTTTACTTTTTGATTGTCAGACTGGAGACTGATTCACATTCTTGAAGGGCTGGCTACTGCTTCGTGAACTTGCGAAGCGCATTGGAGTTCCTCAGTGTTGTCGATGCGTCCATGCTTTCCATCGAAGAACACGAGTTCACCAGGTAAGAAGATCAGTGACTAGGCATGATCGTTTAATGTGGGCTCATGACGGTGCTGTTTCGTGAAGATTGTACCAGGAGGAAGAGCGGAAGCTGCAGTGAAGTGCCCACCACGTGAGATCGTTCCATTAGAGTCGTATTCTACATCACATTCAGCCTATTTGTTATGTATTGCCCTTGGGCGCCCACCTCTGGTTACGTGCAGCTACCCAACTCTATTGCTTCTTCAGAAACGGCTCGACCTCTTCTCGTCGCGGCGGCTGCTCAGCCTTCAGTTCAAGCGTCAGCGCGTGCTCCATGCGCAGACACAACGGTCCCTCCCACAGGTCGTCGAGCTCGTGTTTCGACGCCGCGAGGATTGCCACACTGCCCAGTGTCAATGGCACGATGTACATAAGCGCCGGCTGGCCTGCGATGACGTCACGCAGCGCGATCGCCATGATGTTGGCGAGGAGAAGTCCTGCTGCGTAGCTGATGCTGCAAACCATGAAGTAATTTCGCGAGAGTGGGTATCCCATGCAGTAGTCGTAGCGGATACAAAGCGAGACCAGCAGCGCAGGAAGGATGAGATCGCCGAGTCCAAGCAGTGCACTGCCTCCGTAGTATGAGAACAGCAGAGGAATGCTCAGCACCATGGGCAGCTTCTCGTGGACAGTGGGTGACGCTGTTGCTTGCGTACCGCTGTTCCCAGAGGCCACATCGACCATGACGCTTGAGCCGAAGACCAGTGGCGAGATGTAGACGAAGAAGATGTCGTAAAGGAACGCAACGCCCAACAACGCCGTTGCGACCTTCAAACTGGGAAGCTGGATTGAATCGATGACGACAAAGCAGAGCGTGATACACAGCAGGTCTTGAAGTGGCCAAATGTAGACGCTCGAGCGGTGCACGAACCAAAAAATAGTGACGATGCCAGCAACCAACACACTGGCGAGGCCCAGCACAAGTTCGCGCTTGCTCTCGGAGATGAGACGCAGTGGAAGTACTGACGCAAGCACTGGAATGACGACGACCTGAGTCATAGAGGCAGTCGTTGCGATGAGGAACAGCACGTTCATGAGCATCGCCATGAAGCCATAGTACAGAAGCACAAGGATAGTGGAGGAGCCGACGACGAAGTACAGCGAGTGCTTCGTGGAGAGCTCCACACGCTCGTTCCCAACACTGTCGTCAATGTCTTCATCACGCTGAGCTTGATGTGGTGCAGAGGTCCCATGGTCGTCGATGCTGATGTACTGCGTCTCTATCGAGTCCGTTGGAAGAGGCGCGAAGCCCATGGCAACTTTCTCGTACGAGAACCGCCGCTCGTCAGTGGCGGAGCAGTACGCACCACCGACTACGGTCATGACGCCAAGTAGCCACGTGAGGAACATCGAGACATTCCACGGGTTCTCTTCTGTGTTGAAAGCCTGTAGCTTCAAGGCGGAATCAACCGCGAGAAGCTTCTTTAGCTGCAGCGTGTCGCGATACGACACGAACACTGCTGGGATCGTGATGCCACTGGCGAGCAGCTCACTCTTTGCGTCGACACCCATGCGTACGAGCGAGTTGGAGAAGCAGCAGACTTCGAAGTGGCTTCCATAGCGGCGAGTCGATCCTGTGTACACACACGTGTCCGTCACGCACGCATCACTCTGCACACACGACTTCAGTCCATCTTGGAGCTCGTCCACGCTCGGATACGTCGCGTCGCTCGACGCGTTCTCAGCGACGTATCCACGGCCATCGCTGCAGTCGTAGATTGCTCGTCCCGATTGCTGTGCACTCGCATACGCCCCTTGCACCGAGTCGCCCACGATCAGCAGTGACGCCCCCGCAGTCTGCACAGCGAGCGCCTTCTCCACAAAAGAGCACGCGCCACCTCTCTCCACGACTACGGCAGTCGTCCTATCAACGGGCAATTCCTCCGTCTCAATGCGCTGGCAGTCGGCTGAAATCACTGCTGGGACGAGTCGCAGAGGCTTCGCGGCGTCCTCGATGCGAGGCAGCTCACCCCCGAACGACGCGCCGGTCACCACGAAGCGATGCGTGGCTCCGGCGCTCACCACCTCCAGCAGATCCAGCTCCTGCGCATCCACACGTACTCCATCGCCGGCTGCATACACGCACAGGCCTAGCGCCAGCGTTGCCACCGTCCGTCGCCGCATCCGCTCGTTGGCTTTTCTCGCGAATGGATCTGTTGGGCCATTGCGAATGGACGTCCAAAACCTAGAAAGTGAGGTTGAAGTGTGATCGTGTCACTCGATCGAGGGAGCTCTTCGAGCCAAGAGCTCCTCCCAACGGAGGACAGATTCGAAGAAGATGGCGAAGCCGGAGGGCGAGGGCGAGCCGCTGCGCAACCAGGCGGCGTTCTGGGTGCTGGGCTTCATCAACAACATCGGCTACGTGGTGATGATCGCAGGCGCGCAGGAGATCGCGGCGGGTGGCGTCGGACTTGTGTACTTTTTCGACATCTTCCCGGCTTTGTTCGTGAAGCTCACGGGTCCGTACTGGTTCCACCTCATCTCGTACCGCCATCGCACGATTCTTGGCGCAGTGTGGATGCTGATGAGCTTTGTGGTGGTTGCGCTGGGCACAAACTCTCTCGCGCTGCAGCTTCTCGGAGTCGCATTCTCCGGCCTCCAGTCAGGGATGATGGAAGCTTCGTTTCTCGCGATGGCATCGTTCTATGATAGCAGACGCTGCCTTACGTGCTGGTCCAGCGGAACGGGCTTGGCAGGCGTCGGTGGGTACGCTTGGATTGCCGTCTTTCACCTCTGGATTGGAATGAGCTTCTCCTCGACGCTGATACTGGCGGCAACCATTTTCCCCCTCCTCTACGTCGTGACATTCGTTTACGTTCTCAACACGAGCCACCTCCCGGCTCCAGGGAAGCCGAGCTATACTACTATCCCTGACATAGTTGAAGACTCTTACGCCGTTGCAATCAGCCAGTCCACTCGTGAAAATGAAGGCCAGCTCCACTCCAAGAAGCAGCGTCAGCTCCACGACAAGGTGCTGGACCAGCCCGAGCGCCGCCACTCGCATGGGGCTCCTCGCGGTGCAGCTGCGCTAACGTTCGATGAGAAGCTGCGCTTCGCCTTCACGCTCGGGCCGTATATGATCCCGCTCACGGTCGTCTACTTTGCTGAGTACACTATGCAGACGGGCGTGTGGTCCACCATCGGCTTTCCCGTTTCCAGCTCCGAGGCGCGGGCGACCTTCTATGCGTCCGCTGGTATGGCTTACCAGAGCGGCGTCTTCATCTCACGCTCCTCCGGCGTCCTCTTCCAGGCCAATCGAGCGATTCTGTACCTCATGCCTACGCTTCAGGTCGTGCTTCTTGTGTTCTTCACGCTCGTGTCCGCCTACCACTTCTGGTACAACTGGTCGCTGCTCGTTTTCTGCTTCATCGCTGGGCTGCTGGGTGGTGGCGTGTACGTGAACGCGTACACGCTGCTCAGCAAGGAAGTGCCTCCTGCATATGTGGAGTTCGCTCTGGCCGCCGCGTCTGTGGGCGACACCATCGGCGTCATGCTCGCTGACTTCGGCGGGCTCTTCCTGCAAGGCTGTCTGTACTCGATCAACCGCCTGCCCGGCGCCACCATCCCCGTGTCCTGCTAGTCTAGTCTGTCAGTAATAGAGACCTCTATATACCCGCCCACCACGCGTGACGCCCTCTGTCTTCCACCCATTACCACGCCATTACCACGCCGTGTTCGTCCGCCCATTGATGCCATGATCATGGCTCCACTTCCTTCCTCTTCGGCGTGTTGCTCTTCTCACACGTCGCAGATTCCGACGCACCATCACTCTCGCCATGCCTCTGTCGTCATGTTGCAACGTGCGATAGTGTGGGACACGCCAGTCTGGCGTGGGTGCCTCCCCCCCCCTCCACGCAATTCAATTCTGAATCGCACCTCCCCAATCTCGGATACACACCGCGTTTCCCGGTGGGTTTTATGCGGCGACGGACACAGAGCGAGTCAAACGCCCCCACGTGCTCGGCATATTCGCGACACCTCGCGAGATCCTCTGCGCGCGAAGAACGCCCCGCACAGGCACTTCCAGCACGCGCCACGAGCCGCCACGCGCATAGATAGAAAGCGCGAGCCTCGCTGCGTAGGATCCCCCCGCAAAGCACCGCCATCGGCACGTTTCTTCCGCGCAAAACGAAGCCACTTTAGTTCGACGAGGTTGAAGTGTGGACTCTGTGAGGCGGGCGTCTATGACCATGAATTCCGGATCGTCCAGCACGAACGCGTCGCCGCGGTCGTCGCTGGCCCACTACGACACGCTCAACTCGCTCTCGGCCGCGACGCGCGAGTTCGGCGAGCAGTTTGGCTTCAATGCGAGCCCGCGCCGCATGAGCCCCAAGTTTCTGAGGAACGTGTTCGAGCCCATGGAGCGCAAGACCGACACCGAGTGTCTGTTCCGCGTGCGCATCTCAGGCATCCAGTGCCGCAACCTGCAGGGCCGCAAGTTCAGCGGCAAGAGCGACCCGTTCGTGGAGTTTTACTGGGACGACCCGGACGAGAAGGCGCCGTACGCGACGCCCGTGATCAAGGGCGACTTGAACCCGAACTACAAGGGCCTGCTGATCGCGTTTGAGTACAAAGGCACGCTGGCGCTGCTGCCCAAGAAGCACCTGGTCGTCAAGGTCTTCTCGAGCCGCACGTTCCATGCCAAGTCGCTCATCGGCGCGGCCAAAGTGGATCTCTGGTCGGTCGCCACGGGCCCCGTGCACCACGATCACCACCTCATCGGCTGCGACAACGGCCGCATCGTGTTCAACTGCTACATGGAGCAGTGCAGCGAGTGGAACATCTCGGTGAGCGACGTGGGTGTCATGATGCCCGCGATCGCAAATGAACTCGACCGTCCAGAAGGCCACGATTTCCAGGAAGATGCGTCGCTGCCGCTCAAGAAGTTTGCGGTGAGTTACAAGTGCACGATCGGCACGAGCGAGACGTTCTATATGGGCAACAAGCTCAAGCACGCCGAGAAGCGAGTGATCGCCGACGTGAACGAAGTCAGTTTCCAGTCGCTCGCGCGATTGGCGGTGTTGTCTTCGCGAGTGTCGCGATCACACTCGCAGGTCGCGGCTGCGGAGCTCAGTGATGACGCCCTCGGTGATCCGTTGCTAGCAGAAGATCCTGTCAGTGTCGCGTGGTCCACTGCGTCAGATCACCTTCCGGCTATCACGCGGTACAGCACGTTTGATGAGTTAATGTCGGCGACGCTAACCCTGGAAGTCCGTCAGATGCACGTTGGTCGAGGCCAGATCTCGAGTGACCCGGACGGAGGCTTTTTGGCTCTGTACGAGAAGTTCAAGAAGGAGAGCGAGCCCAACGAGGATGCGACGTTCGATTCGGAGGTCCGCAACACTGTGCTGTTCGGTCAGACGTGGCTCTCGCTGGAGAAGAGCTTTGAAGATGCGCTGCATGAGCGAATCAAGAAGAAGATGGATTCGGAATCGAGCAACGGGGTGAACGGGCTCGGCTTCTCGGAACCGTTTGTGACAAGCCGATTCGAACAGCCTCTCACGCTCAAGGGCCACCAAGTTGGAGTTGTGTACGGCACGATTCTCTTCAAGCGCATTCCGGATGTGCGTCAGCTGCGTTGTGGCGTGATCAGTGAAAACGGTATCTCGTCGTCGAGTTCCGTCATCGTCGGCAGCGTGTCGACCAAGAAATCGCAACGCAAGGTAGTGATCCCGATCGAAGCACAGCGTGTGCTGGAAAAGATGCAAGACCTTGTGGAGCTGATGGCGGTGCGTCAGAAAGACGACAAAGAAGCCAAGGTTCGCAAAGCCACCAAGATCCTCAAGATGCTGCAGATTTCGCACAAGGCATCGATGTTGTCGTGGGTTTACGTTTCTGCTGAGGCTCTTGACGAGACCAAGACCATTCTGCTCCGCCTCTGGCAATTTTTGCTCGAGAACATTCGTGTTCGACACTACACGTTGCGAAACGTGTTTTACGAGCTGCTTTTCTACTTGGTCAAGCGTGCGGAGCTGAGTGATTTGCCATTGTTGGGATTCGATTCGACGGTGGTCACCAATGCTCTCGGATTCAAGCACACGCACAAGATCAGCAAGAAGGACGTTGAGTTTGGTCTCAAGCTCCGTGCGATGTTGGTGGAGACCAAGTTCTGCGTGCTCCAGACCGTGTCAGTGCGAGGCGTGATGAACAACAACCTGATGTTTTTTGTTGCACGAATGTTGTCCGTGCTGTGCTTCCGACTACCAAGCTTCGGCGTTGAGCTCTACCAATTATGGGCCGAGTCGTACATTGAGACAGTTTCGGAGCTCGCAGCCGAATTCGAAATCCAAGCCGATGCGGATCTGTTTGCGATGGATGGTTTGGAGGCCCACCTCGACTGGCGACGATTCCACAAGGCAGTCTTCGACGAGTATGGTGAGAAGGCGCTCAAGTCGCAGGAAGAAGAGGCGGAAGACAAGTACGAAGTGACGAGCGAGGCGTGGAAGGCTCGTTTCCGACGACTGAACGGTGAAGCAAACACGCTCAATATCCTCCTCCTGGACCAGTGGCTCTGGTACGTTCTTGACACGCTTGCCGTGCTGAACCAAAAGATCGGTTGGGCCCACCTTCCCGGATACACTCAAGTGCTAAAGGTGTTCTTCCTGGAGCTCAAGACGCAAAAGTCTGGCTGGTTGCCGCCGACACTGTACAAACTGTCGTGTACGATGTTGTCCAACCCTAGCCTGATCAACCCAATGACCAAGTTTCTGCTGAGCAGCACGAGCGTCCATGATGTGACTGCTGTGATCGGGGCTGTCGAGCTACTCGGTGTGTGGATGTACATGATTCGAAGTTGGCGAGTGCGACTCGGATCGTACCGCCTCTCCCACCTCGAGAACAACGATCGATGGAACTTCCACCAGGACGACCAGTATTCGATCCCCGCGGGTGACGAAGTCTCATTGCTGCCTCCATCATTCGACTTCCGCTTCCTGTGTGCTGCCCTTCGGGTGTTGCTGTCTTCGGAACACACCCAAGTCGTCCTTACGACACTCGAGTTCCTGTACAACTGTTGGGATTGTTTCCCAGAGCGACATGCTGACAAGCTGCGATACGAGCTCGTACAGACCTTCCCGCGATTGTTCCTCCACTGGCATCGTGAAGTCCGGCATTTCTTCCACACTCTGATTGCGTTCCGTGCCATGAAGTCCCACGGTTGGACCCAGAAGGGCTCGTCATTTGTGAACACGCCACCGCACAGCCGACGTCAAATCGATGCCGTCGCTGCAGATTTCAACTCTTCCCTGGGAGCCGATGACACGTCAGATAATGCCAAGCGAACGCGCTCCTACAGTGCCAGCAACCTGATTGATTCGGTACACAAGCGGTTCTCGTCCTCTTCGCCACGACAGAACTGGGCGTCTTCATTGGTATCTCCTCGCTCTTCACCCCGTTCGTCACCCGCGCCATCACCTCGTGCGAACTCGTCAAGTGGTCTCTCACTCACGATTTCGTCTCCTAGCAACCGCGGTGGATACAACAGTGGAAGTAGTACGCCGACATCGCTGTCTGCTGGCACGGACCGCAAGAGTGTCGACGGCTTCGGTGGTTTCTCTGATCGTAAGACTCGAAGTATTTCGGAAGATTTCAAGGGAACCCTCCAGCCTCAACCGAAGATGGATCCTCACATCCAGCTGCAGTTCAACCGAATTCTGGAGTCGATTTACGCTGCTGCGAAGAAGTACATCGATCGCCAGACGCTTCAAGGCAACCTGCTCAAGACCAAACAGCCGGCGACAGCTACGTGGAAGAAGAAGGGCATGCTGCTCAAGCAGGGCTTTATCTACAAGAACACGTGGAAGCAGAAATTCTTCTCGCTTCAGAACAACAAGCTTGGCTACGCCGACACGGAGAATGGACCGATCAAGCGCGAGATCAACATTATCGGCAGCAACGTGGCTGAGATGCCGAACCAACTAGACCAGTCCCAGGGCACGCGTGTGATCCTGTTTAACTGCTTCTCTGTGGATAGTGGGTACCAGAAGTTTGTGCTCTGTGCCCCTACGTTTGAAGACCAGCGCGAGTGGATCGAGGTCCTCAGCCAGAACGCGACGGCGGAGACAGCCGTGCGCAAAGAAGAGCAATCGCAGTGGGACGTGACGGAAGTGAGCGACAGGCTCCAGTCACTGGCAGGAAAACACGATGTGGGAGAGGCAATCCAGGAGGTGCTCATGCCGTACACCGCGCCTGCCGTCAAGGAGTAAGTAGCAATTCGTTGGTGGGGTCGTTTTTGATGGTGGTCGCTGACTCATGTTGTGCTTTGTAGATGGCTGCAGATCCGCGTGGAAGCCATGGAGATCGAGTCCAAGATCGCCGTCGGCCAGCCCTTCCAGATGCCCGTGCTCCTGTCCAAGTCTTCTCTGTACGCCGATGACGACTAATATACAAAATGAGATTTCTCTTGGTGGTGCATTTGTTGTCCGTTGAGTTGCAGTTGTTGCACTGGTGGAAAGTGTACCCATGTGTGATTTGGCTACACATTCAGGTGGTCCACATGACCATCTGGAACATTCCAAATCCAATTGGACCTTCGACACGGACCATCACTCTGTCGCGCTCCCGCCAACAAAACGAACGCCAACAAACCCAAACCTCCAACAAACGCCAACAAAAGCGACGAAAATGCCGTTCGGAGATGACGACGACGCGCCGCCGCTGCGCTCGTATGCGCTGCCCGTGTCCCCGTGCCGCAGCCCCACAGGCTCCGACAACATGTCCGTGTGGGTGGAGGAGGTCTCCGACGGCGGCGAGCCGCGTGTGCGCGTCGCATTGAGCGACTCTCCGCGACGCCATTCGGATCCTGGCGTCGCCATCGCGGCCGCGGTTTCCCCTCCCGCCACGCCCACGTCGAGCGCCGTGGACGCCGTCTCGCTGCCTCCCCCGCCGCCTGCTCCGCCCTCTTCGCCCGTGGGCGTGGGCGTGGGCACGCGGCCGGACGCCATGGACTTCCCGCTGGTCTTGGTGGGCGACGACACGCGCTCGACGACTGCGGGCGCCATGTCAGCGGCGATCGTGCCCTTCCAGAAGCTGCAAATGGACACGAATCTCCATCAGACGACGTTGCCGTCGACGCCGACGAGCCAGAGCTCCAGTCCGTCCAACAGCGCGGCCAGTCGCTTCAGCAACGCGTTCCACGGCGGCGACGCTATCTCCCAGAACTTCATGGAGGCGATGCGATTGGGAGGCGACGCGACGCTGCTACGGCCACAGGAGCCGCAGCTCTCCGTGCGGTTGCGAGGAAGCCGCGTGGAGCTCGCGTCTGCGTCGGAGGACGATGCCGTGGACTTCCTGGGCCCGGCTGAGAACATCAAGAAGCTGTTCAAACTGCCGTATTCGCAGGGCCGCGTGTCTCTTGCGGTGCATCGCGTGGGCAGTACGCTGGTGGTGGATGGAGGAATCGACGATGCGGATCTTCCGCCAGGGTTTGCTGACGAGGAAGGCGACCGCAGTGGTGCGTCCGCGCCCGCTGCCCACGTCCATCAGCCGAAGAGTATCGAAGGTTCCAAGCAGCTAGAAGAGGACGAGCAGCAATCCCAGGAGCTTCTGTACGAAAAGTTCATCTACCAGAGCACGCTGGTGGGGCGCCTCACACATGATGAGCACGCCGACGAAGACAAGAAGCAGAAAGTGACCAAGAAGAAGGCGCTGGCGGAGGCGTCCGCTGCGCAGACCCAGTCCCAGTCGTCTCAGCAGTCCGACAGGCGACGACGTAAGGGTAAAAAGCAGTCGACAGCAGCCTCCACGTCGTCGTCGTCTTCGTTTGGCTTTGAGAAGAGTCAGCAGCGCGCGCCGCCGTCGCGGTCGTCATCTTCACCGTACAGCCAGAACCACGGACCTGCAGCGTTCCAGCGTGTGCTGAAGTGGAAGTTTAACGACCTCAAGATGATCTTGGGCAGTGATGTGCTGCTGTTCAGCAACCCAGAGCATCCTGCGGTATCGCTTCGTCTTCACGATATGGACAAGGAACTGTCACTCGCAACGGTGCTCGACTACTACCTCGACAACGTGATCGCCAACATCCCCGAGCTCGGTATTTGTATGCACTCCAAGGGCGTTGTGCGTGGGTACAAGCTCGTCGAGACGCGCCAGATCCCGTACATGTCGGGTGACTCGTCGCGGCCGCTGTTCGACGTGCAAGAAGTGAGCTTGAATGCATCAATGCTACTCAAGTTTCTCAAGGAGAACTGTACGCGACCCAACGGCACCTACTGGCTACACCGCAAGCAAGGAGAGGACGCGCTTCGCCTGTACGATGTGAACGTGCTGTCACAGGGCAAACAGCTCAAGTGGAAGTATATGATGGCGATGCTTTGCTATCGATTCGCGTCTCGTGCGTCGCGAATGATGTACTCACTCACAACTGATACTCCTCGACTTCAGAAACAGCTTCGTGTTCGTCAGCGCGACTTGCTGCGGACGTGTGTCAATTTGCTCAAGGAAATTGCCGATGCAGGTGGCGCTGCTCACAAGTCAATCCGCTCATCGGTTGCGGAACAGCTCGCGGATACTTATCTCCGACAGGGCGATGATGGAGATGCCGAAGACACGGAGACTGGCCGAAGCGGGGCCACTGAGGCATCGGCTGGCACATCCGTGAAGGCAAACGCGCTCATCCAAGCGAAGACTTACCTGAAGGAGAGCATCAGTCTCTTTGAAGAGTGTATCCAGGCAGAGGCGGAATCAGCAGCGTTGCCGACTGCACAAAACGAGTCACCAGATGAAGAGCTGATGACCAGTTTTTCGTCAAGTGACGCAATGGAGAAGACTGGTGAAGATGGAGACGATGACATGAACGATTTCATGAAGGAAGAGCTGCAGCGACTGCAGTTCAAGTTCAGTTCGATTTGTCTGCAGCTCGCGCATGTTCGAATCCAGGAGCGTGAGTGGAGCGATGCTATTGCTAGCATTCGAGAGGCATCCCAGCAGGTGCCACGAGGAGCTATCCCAGTGCTGTCGAACACTTTCCTCCTGGCCAGTTTGGACGAGGAAACTCACGCGATCAACGCGCTGTTTGACAAGATCGACTTCAGTGGCGTGCGTGAGAAGGACGACCCATTCTACGGAGGAGCAGCGCGTGATGCTGATGCGCGTGTGTGTGCGAGCGGTGCTGAGCTGCGCTGCTTCGTCTTGGAGATCATTGGAGATGCAGCAAGCAAGTCTATTGTTCCAGCATCAGCTGCTACCGAACTCATGTCGCTGTTCCAGAATGTTAGCGGCGAGTCGAGCACTATCTTCGACGAGCCTACGGCCCTGCAAGAACCTGAAAAAGCTGCTTTGCTCATGCGACAGCTCGCTTTTAGCGCCTATCTCCGCGCACTCTTCCCTGCTGTCGACTCGGAACTCTACTTGTACGTCCCCAACTTGCTTCTTGCATGAGGTCGCTCGTCTCTGACTTGTTTTGCTGCATGTGATTAGCCGACTGATGAAAAAGCTAGGCAATGCCTGCAACGAGCTTGGTAAACAGTTCCTATCTTCGACACCACGTCACGACGCCGCATTTCGCTGGTTCGAGCGCGGCTGCCGAGTGTTTCGAGACATCGAAGACAGTGTCAATGTCGCGTTGCTATCAGCCAACCTCGCGCATCTACACAAGATCTTGGCGCAGCAGGAAGGATCCAACTTCGCCAAGCAACAGCAACACTACGAACGCGCTGTCCAGCTTTGTATGGACGCATCGTCGCTGCTCAAGCACCACAAAATGGATGATGATGCTGCCCTGCACCGGAAGGTTTCCGGAGAGTTGGCTCTCACGTACCTTGTGTGGGGAGTTGCCCTAGCGAATGACACCGGACCGCAACGTAGTGTGCGCGAAGCGGATGCCCAGAAGAAATTTAGTAAGGCTCTCGCCCTGTACACGGAGATCGGTGATGCCAAGCAAGCTGCGTCGACACACTACCAGATTGCAAGCTTTCACGCTCGACAAATCTCGAGAGAGGTGAGCGAGCAGATGCAGAGCAATGCTCGTGAGACCAGTCGTGGAACGATTTCAAAGCAGAGTTCAGGCTTGAAGAACCGCATGGAGATTGCTCGTCGCCATTACGAGAAGGCACTGGAATATTTCGGCCGTGTGGAGTTGGGTGCGACGTTTGTACTGATTCACCAAGAGCTGGCAGACCTGTACGCGATGGGTGGTCGCCTCGACGATCTCGATCACGCGCTGCTCGTTCTCCTCAACACGGTCCACGCTTTGAACGGCTCTGCTAACATGGATTCCGTCGCGGCCAATGTTCTGATGAAGGTGCAGACAGCTCTCCACCAACTCATTCGTCTCAGCGCCATCGCATCCTCTGGAAATACTCCTACGAGCAACTCCAGTGCTGGGTCATCGTCCAAGCGAGCCGGCACATCGACAAAGGAAGAAGCGAAAGCGACTGCGATGAGCGAGACGTACAAGCACATGTACAAGGAGATCATTTACTTCAACGCGGCTTCGCCCAGCCCAACGACACCCGGTATCGCATCCCTGTTCACGATGCTCCAGACAATCTACGATACTACACGTTCACTCTAGTGCGTAGAAGTGCGTGTGCAGCGAGTCGTACTGCTTGAGAAGCTGGTCGACGTACTTCATCGTGGAAGTCTGCAGTTGGTCAACAAGTACGAGCGCTTTACCCTTGGAAATACGACCAGTGTACTCTGTGAAAAAGAAGTCTTGGTTCGCAGTATTTCGTGCACCGTTTGTGGAGAGCAGCGCGATGCTGCGTGGCCAGCTACAACAGAACAACCATTGTGCGCTGTGAGTC
>JAADVE010000010.1:0-55173 GCA_023334595.1 Pythium utonaiense | reverse complement strand
GTGAGGCCCAGTGGGAGTTTGGCACTGGCCTCAGCTACGCTTCGTTCAAGTACGAGAACCTGCGTTTGTCCAAGACTACTGTGACGGGCGACACGGACTCGCTTACGGCGACCGTGAAGGTGACCAACGTCGGTACGTTCAACGGCAAGGCCAAGGAGACTGTGATGCTGTTCATCACGCAGCCCTTCCGCGAGATCGCTGTGCCAGAGGTGAAGATGCTCAAGAAGTTTGAGAAGATCGAGCTGGCCCAGGGCCAGTCTGTGGATGTGTCCTTCACGATCACGAGCGCGGACTGGAGCGTGTACGACCCACAGATCGGCAACGGCTTCCTGCGCTACGCCGAGAGCGGAGACTTCGTCATCGCTATCAAGCCAGAGACCAAGTGTAACGTGTACGACAGCAACCTGGGCAGTGACATGTGTGCCAAGTTCACGCTGGCTGCCACCACGACCGTCCAGGTCACGGCCGACAGCTCAGCTCGTGTGGCGACAGCCAGCGTGGACACCACGCCTGGTGCGGGTACTGTGGTCGCCTTCAACGGCTAAGGCCACCACCCTTCACTACTGTACTGCTACAAGAGACTTGTCGCCAAAATGTCCATCAACTACTGAACTGATCTGCAACGCACTGTCGTAGGAGTCAGTCGTCAATACAAATTCCAAGTGAGATGTGTTGCACGATCGGACTGTAGGACTTCCCTGGCTCACCACGAGTTGTGGATGTGTGCACCCTCTGCACTAAATTTTCGATGGATCCACTCACAGCGAACAGGTATCATCAACGTGCTTGTCGCTGGTTCAGAAGCGTAGCGTCCTTTCACTACCACGCCATTCTCGAATCCTTCACCTTCGACGATCGCCACGTCAGTGTCTGGACCATGTTGAGCTGCTGGACACTAGCGGTCTCCGCTATCGTCTCGGTATCATCCGGTCTCTGGACGCAGACGGCCGGAAGCTCCATTAATACCAACGGAGCATCGCTTTCAGGACCCACTCTGGACGCAGCAGCGGATGCGCTTCTTGCGACGCTATCTCCGGATGATGTCCTGGGGGCGATGACGCAGATCGATATCACGTCACTGCTCACGAACGACGCGCTGGATGAGGCGAAGCTGCGAGCCTACAGTAAACTTCGCGTCGGGTCGTTCTTCGACTCGCCTTTTGGTGGCGGCATGCGAGGCAATTCGTATGGATACACCGTGAGCGAGTGGCGGGAGGTCATCACCAAGATCCAGAACATTAGCATGGAAGAGAATGGCGGCCATCCGATTCTATTCGGTCTCGACTCGGTCCACGGCGCGATCTACGTCCGCAACGCGACGCTCTTCGGCCAGCAGATCAACGCTGCGGCGTCGTTCAACCCGTCGCTGGTCTACGAGATGGGGCGCATCACAGGGAAAGACACACTAGCTGCTGGCGTGCCCTGGATCTTCGGCCCCATCCTAGAGGTCTCCCAAAATCCACTGTGGGCTCGCACCTTCGAGACCTTTGGTGAGGATCCCTACCTTGTTTCTGTCATGGGCGACGCGATCGTGCGTGGACTACAGAGCACGAAGGGCGTCGCGGCCTGTATGAAGCATTTCCTAGCGTACTCCAAGACGACGACAGGCCACGACCGAGCACCCGTGACGATCACAGACTTTGATCTGCTCAACTACTTCGCCCCGCCATTTCTTGCAGCAGTCAAAGCTGGCGTCAAGTCGGCCATGGAAAACTATATCTCCATCAATGGCGTGCCCGTCGTCGCCAGTGAGAAGATCATCAACCGGCTTCTGCGTCATGACATGAAGTTCGACGGCCTGGTAGTGACCGACTGGGCCGAAGTCAATAACCTGCAAAGGTTCCATCGCCTAGTGAAGACGGAGCGACAGGCCGTGGAGCTTGCGCTAAGCCAGACGACGATCGATATGAGTATGGTGCCGGATAACGCGTCTTTCATCGACCATGCGAAGGAGGTGTTGGCGTACCGACCGGGATATTACCCACGGATGAAGCAGTCTGCTCGGCGGCTGCTCAAGACCAAGATCGAATTGGGGCTGTACGACAACCCCGTACCAGGAGCGGAGTTCGTAAACACGGTGGGCAGTACTGAAGACCAGAAAGTGGCCTTGAATCTCGCCAGAGAGTCCATCGTGTTGCTCAAGAACGACCGCAACCTCTTGCCTCTCAAGACCGATGCGTCAATTTTCATCACTGGCCACGGAGCTGACAATATCGGCCACCTGTGTGGCGGTTGGTCACTGCGCTGGCAGGGATATTCGGGCAACGACATGTTCTTGCACGGCGTTTCCTTCAAGCAGAGTCTTGAAAAGCTTGCGGCGAAGAAAAAGATATCGTTCCTGAGCGGAGTCCAAGTCGACGGTACGTACTCTGATGACCAGCTCACAAAAGCCAAAGCTGCTGCGAAGGCTGCAGATTACACGATCGCAGTGATCGGCGAAGGACCGTATGCTGAAAAGCCAGGTGATATCGCCGACTTGGCTCTCGCTCCTGGTCAGATCAAGTACGTTCGAGAGCTGGTCGCCACTGGAGCCAAGGTCATCGTCGTACTGGTTGGAGGACGTCCCCGATTGCTCGACGGCCTTCCTGCTGACGTCCCTGTCGTGCTGAACGCGATGCTTCCATGTGAAGCTGGTGGTCAGGCACTGGCTGAGATCATCTACGGAGTTGTGAACCCCAGCGGCCGGCTTCCCATCACATACCCACGCGACGCTGCCAACATCATGATCCCATACAACGCTCCAGTCTCCATACTGTGTGCCGACAATAAGCCGTGTCAGCCTGAATGGGATTTTGGCTCCGGTCTCAGCTACACGACATTTGCCTACAGCCCTGTGAAGCTGAGCCAGTCGATTGTCACTGGGAAGAACGACTCGATCGTCGTGAGCTTCAACGTCACCAACACGGGTACTCGCGTCGGGAAGGAGACCGTGATGTTGTTCGTGATACAACCGTACCGTCTCATCTCTATTCCTGAGCGCAAGCAGCTCAAGAAGTTCACGAAGATCGAGCTGCAGCCTGGCCAGACCAACAGCGTCCGCTTCACGCTCACGGCTGACGACTGGAGCGTGTACCGGCCTCAGATCGGCGAAGGCTTTCTTCGGTGGGCTGAAGCCGGAGAGTTCGTGGTCGCTGTCAAACCAGAGACGGACTGTGACGTCTACAACGACTTCAAGAGCACTGTGAGTCCACTGTGCGCGAGCTTCACGCTGCTGCCCGACGACTCCCAGCAATGCCAAGCATAGGCACAGCCAACGTGCATTTACGGTAAAGGTAAAGATGCATACCGTATCTACAACTTTTTACCGTATTTAAAAATATCGGTTACGGTGTTTATAATACCGTATACGATAACAAAATATCGTATTCGGTAAAATACCAGTTTGCGTCTTGAAAGGTCGTACGAATGCAATGGAATCCTGTGGTCGAGCGCTGCGCGACGAAGCTCATGCGTGTTGCGTTCTTCCTGCTGCTGCTGCTCGCTGCAATTGCGTCTGGCGGCACCGTCGCAGCTGAGGGAGCTGTCGAGGTGGAGGTGGAAGCAAATGGTGACGTCCACAGCAGAGTTGGAGGCGAGCCGATCCAACCTGAGGTCGAATCTCGTCCGGCGGTACAAGTCCAGTTTAGTGGAGACTCTGGGCGTGCTCCAGACTCGACGCTAGAGAGAGACAAGCTGAGCCTTTCATCAGTGGGTGCGACGGCAAGAGCTTCGTTGATTGTGCTGCAGAAAGAGTTGGAGGTTGTGGAGAAGATGCTTGCGTTGCAAGCCCAGAAGATGCAAACGCTGGAGCGGATGCGGATGGCGCTGTCAGAAGAAAGCGAGTCCGGCTCCAGCTTACAGGCACTTGGCTTCACTCGTCGGCAGAGCACGCAGACGCTGTCCCAATCGGATTTGGAGGTGGCTGTTCAGCGCAAGCTCGATTTGCTCACAGCGCACGCGGTAGAAGCAGCCTCGAGCGTCCAGTTCGACTCATACTTCGTGGAGAGGGCAATCATGGAACTGCCGTCCGATGTTGTGGACATTAAAATTGCCAAACTGAAGGCTTTTCCAGGCCATGACATCATCGCAGTCGCGCACCGGTCCGGGACCATCCAAATCTCTCTGATCTCGGGTCCGGACCTACTTCAATTAGACACGAAGCTCGGAGATCTGGCGGGGATGCAGCTCGATCTCGAGTCAGATCCGCCTGTACTCGCTGTCTTCTCTCGTGGGCAATACGCTCAAGTCTGCGTGTATGCGTTGCACGTCCAACAAAACAGCGACTGGCCGGGGGTTGGCGCTCAGGGACCTCGTACAACTCAGTTCTCCATGACCGCGACAGTGCTGATGACGGTGCCAGAAACAGAATCCCCATCTCATACCTTCGCCTCTGCCATAGCGATCGCTCGCTCGGCCCGACGCACAGTCATCAGCGTGGCCCAAGCCGATGGAAGGCTCGGGTTTTACTCCCTCAATGGCAGCCGAATCCATGATGTTCCTATGGGCTCACACTCCGTGCCTGTGGTCACAACACACCGTCACTTGGTCGCGTTCGCGAATGGAACGAGCACCTTTGTGTTTCCGATGTCCCGGAATAAAGTCCCAGAGTACCAACACTGCGAGGGTTCGCTGGCAACCGTGACATCGATCGCGTTCGATCCAATGTACCCCGATGTAGTGTACACTGGCACGACGGATGGCGAGGTTCTCGCGTTCTCTCTTCTGGCAAACCCAGAAAGCCAAGTGCTTCAATGCAAGCTTCTTCATCGCTCCGTCGTTCGACGGGGACAACCAGTGGAAATCGCCGTCTTTAAGGGATACCTCGTTGCTGCTTCATCAACGCTGCTCACTCTATTCAACGTAACTCGGTCTGGCAACGACATTTCTCTCGGTCGTGTTTGCTCGCGGACCTTTGAAGCTCCAGCTGATCGAATCACGGCGAGCTTGGCAGTAGCTGAGAGCATCTATTCCACAACAGTAGCGATTATCACCTCTGGTGTGGATACCCACGTGCCTTCGCTTCTCGTTCTGCAAGCCCTCTTCCCAGACGGTGCGGTGGCAGTGGAGGACTCGACGCCGTGGCGTGGGATCACAACGATCGGTTCGGTCGTCATTGCTGTACTCGCAGCCCAGTACTTCCTACGACGTCAACAACCACATGAGAAAACCGGCCTGTCAGAGACCGAGCAATGGCGTGAGCTCATCGAGAAGCGCCGTCGCGAGGGCCCAAGCAGTGAGTTTCTCGGGAAGGGATTCAGCTCAAATCGAGCGACACCTCCGGGAGCCCCAATGTCCGAGTATACGGGTGATCCCACGATGTTCGGAGCAACTGCCGAGTCGTTTGCAAAGAGCAAGAACCGGAAGATGCACCGTGACTTCGAAGACAAAGTCGAGGATGCCGAGCTTCGCCGAAAGATTGCACAGGCTCGACGTGAGACGCTCGAGTGTACGTTCGACGATGACGAAGACGAGGATGAGTATTGAAGAGACGCTGAAGCTTACATTGAAATAGCTGCGGCTTGCGCTTTTAGACGGTAGTGCTTGTTGTTTTCTTCCAGTTTCTTCACGAACGGTACGACTTGGAACTGAAGGTGATACATGGCTTCTGGGTGGGTCTGCAGCATCTCCAGGGTCACTAGCAGTGGCAAATAGCCACAGCGCGTTCGGTCATAGACATTCACGTGCTTCTTGAGCCATGTGTACAGCCTCTCGAAGTAGCGCACGTCGCTGGCAGAGACGGGCGTGGCAGCATTTTGGACCGAAGTATCCTTGGAGTCTGCTTGACTGGCGTTTGCGGGTCTGTAGTGTTCTTGAAGCAACTGGAAAAGCTCAACTCGTGAGATCCCACGCTCGTTCTCTAACGCGTACGTCTGGAAGAGGACTGCACTAGAGTTAGTTTGAGCACCTTCATTCATTGGACGCTAAGTGAAGATTGCGACGCACACTCGAACTGCTGTGTTGCAGATCCGTACTTGATCAGCGATTGTAGGCAATGACAGTATTGCTCAAACGATAATTCCAGTGTGTCGGTGGCCACAGAGGTATCTTCTTCGTCAGTTAGCGGCGTTTGCGCCACAGACTCGTTGGCAGCCACTTCTCCATCCTGTTTCTCCCTTCAGCCACCAAAATCCTTAGCGCACTGTGTCCGTTAAAAAGGTCCTGCAGCCACTCACTGCGCATCCTTCTCAGCTGTCTCGGGGTCAACACAGAAGCGGTGGAGTGTGGTGTGATGCTCTTTTAAGATACGGAGTTCTGGCACGGAGACTGAGCAGCAAGATTCCATTGTGAGCGACTACCCTTCAATAGGTTGAGCCTTCGATGCCACCAATATTACGTACACGACGTCGCCTTTGCTAGCTCCGACCACGGATTTGTACATTGACCCTGCTTCTTCCTGGCCACCTTGCTCTTCATTTTGCAATTGCCGTGCACAATCTTCCTGATTGATCTTCTCCGCAGGTCCCAGTTTCTATTCTTGAGGTCATCGCCGTGAAAAGCCGCAGTCTTCACACTGGAAACGGTGACAAATTTGTCTCGAGACTCTGATGTCAAAGGCAACAGCTCGATTAGAGTCCCAGATCACGATGAACAAGGTCGTCGTCGAGTTTGCCGAGTCTGACAAGCAGAGGAACGCCTCGCGCAAGTCCAATAACGCACCGTCGACTGCCCAGCGCGATTTAAAGAAACAGTACGAAGGCTGGGTTCCAGTGGACTACGTCGGCGCGCAGCTTCGCGATGACGTCGCACACTTCTGGCAGTTGGATGCTTCAAAGTATGAGCTTGTCGATGGTGTCGCTCACACCGTAGTCAGTGACAAGACCCCCTTGGAATCGTTGTCGGCGACACGATTTCTATTGAGAAAACGCCCCGCATCTCATGATCATTTGCACGATTTGCAACAGCAAGTAGCTGTGGCTTCGACCACGTGGAGGAGTGATCCGTTTTGGATTCAAGAGAAGCTATTTGACATCTTCCTGATCTTCGCATTACCCCATTGGAACGGCAAAGGCTCTATCACGATGTCGTGCTATCAGTTCAAGCAGCTCATTCTGAAAGCAACAAGGTCGGGATCTCATCCATCCAAACAGCCATCGTCATTCAGAAAGAACACCCACGAGCTCACCGTGCGTGTGGTGCTGGCATTCAAGTCTGCCACGCCGAATTACAGCGGAGCTGGTGCGAGTTTCGAAGAGTTCCTGGACGCCCTGGTGGATGTGGCGAGCTATCTCTTCCCTAGAACGAGCAGCGAGATAAAGGAGCGTGCACTAGAGTTTCTAGCGACTCAACACTTGATTCCGTTCTTCGACCAGTTTGAAAGAGACACTGTCCATCAAGTGCTTCCGACATGGTCCGAGCTGGATGAGCTGGTACTCGCGCGGCCGAAAGTGAAGGCTTTGCTGCAACGCTTCTCGCAACCATTGTTCGAGATCGCAGTTGCCTACAGTACGACCAACTCTGGGCCACGCAAGGCGCGTGGACTGCAGTTCCACGAGTTCAGCCGCTTTGTCCACGACGTCAAGCCTAGCTCCGTGCCATTAAACACCCTCGAGTTGTGTTTTTGCTTCATGCATTGCTGCAGAATCGACCTTGCCGGAGGGTTCTCAGGGCCTAAGCTGTCGGAGGACACGGAAATCAGCGCTACCAGTAGGGTCTCTCTTGCGAGCTTGAATACCCGCACTGAAGGCTCTGGGAGGGGTGTCTTGGAGGTGTCGTGCGCGCACATAGCCTACGTGATCGCATACTTATCGCTTCTCTCGATGCCACGCTTGGCTCGAACCAAGACCATAACTGGCGTTCAGCCCAACGACGTCATTGCTGGAGATTTGTCGGCTCCTTTCAGCAACAAGCTCGCGGCGATGTCTATCAAAGCCTTCTTATACTTTATGTCGCTTCGTCTGTCAACGACAGGTCGAGCGACTGCACTAGCTGTTGCCACCGCTGCCTCACCACGCTTTTCGTCCATGAAGAAGGACACAACGTTGCCTCTTGTGAGCGTCAACTTTGTCCAGGAGTTCTCTCGCATGCATCGAGAGGATGGACTGGACGACTACGTGAGCTCCTGTGGTGAGCTGATGCTTCAGCGCCAACAAACCAGCGTTCAATTGGCATCCGACGCAGATGATGATCAACAGCAAACGGATCAACTCGACGAGAGCCGAAAAGCCGAAATGTACCCGGAGGAGGAAGACGAGATCCGACCAAGTGGGAAAGAGATCGAAGAGGACCTAGGGCTGGACATTGACTGGGGTGATGGGGTGTCCGAAACAAGCGCAGGACAGAGCAGTCCCGGTAGCGAATCGTCTCCTGAGAGATCAAAATCAGTCGTGTTGACGCCGTTGCAGATTGCGCAGCAGCGAGCGCACGAGCGTAATGTGCTTCGAAGCATGCTGAACGATGCTGACGAGATCTACACGTTCCTGGCCGGTGAACTCCACCAGCATGCGATCGAAAACCGCCTTGAGAATGCTGCAAATGTCCCCCAGATGCTGGATATTTGGGTTGCTGCAGGACAAAAGTACGCGCAGGTGATTAACTACTTGGACTCACTCCATCGGACTGCTGAAGACGATGCGGTTGCTGTTGTTTTGGATCGAAAAGTTCGAGTACTGGAGCGGTTCGGGGCGTCGCTGTTTGTCTTCGCGATGCAACTGCTAAAGAGTACGACCAAGGTCTTCAAGTACGAAGAGATCTTCTTCGTCACGAACGCTCGTGTTTACAACCACGCGAAGTCTGATCTCTGGGATGACGGCCAATCAGCCACTTTCACAATCGATGTCGCAACGGAGACCCTGTCGTTGGCATCAGGGAAACTCGGGCAAGCGTGCGGTCTGCTAGAGGAGCTCCTTCAACGTTGCTCTTCAGCGGCCCCTGAATGTCCACCGAGAGGGGCTGATGACGAAGAAAATGATAGTGGAGATGAAGATGGCGATGCCTCCGAAGACGAGCCTCTTACCGTCGAGGTCCTGACCGAGAGATACATGCAGTGCTTGCTTCAGCGCGCCAATTGCCTCGATGTTTACGGAGATGTTCTCGCCCACAACAAGCCGTGCCACGTTGATTTTGATCTTGGATGCGCTCTTGAAGAAGATCACGACCTTGATCAGAGCGATTCAGCAGCAGTAGCTACTCTTCCTCTCGGGGCTGTCAAGACATTCTACAGCAGTACCTCTGTTCTGTCCAAGTCGTCTTCAGTCGGTCAGTTCTACCGCGAAGCCAAGCGCATTTACCGTTACTTGCTGTCAGAGACGCAGAAGCTCGGCTGGAATGGAGCCAGCGATCGATGGGTGCCGTCTATTCATGACCGGATCGCAATGGTCGAATTCAAAGTCGCCACTCATCTTCCCCGTGGATGTGTCGCTGAGAAGCGGTTGTTGGATGATGCTATCTCCCACTTGATGACGCTACAGCGGCTTGGGACTCAGCTGAGCGCACGCGCGAGCATGATCGACTGCGATCGTGTGGACGCAAAGAAGGAATACGTTAGCGCGATTCGAGCCCTTCGTGCCAAGTTCTTCCAGCCAGAAACCGAAAAATCTGTATGCGACAAGCTAGATGGGGAGGTCATCGCGCCATTCTATCGCTTCGTCCTAGTCGCAGCGATCCGAGAGCTGGACCCCGAGAAGACTGGATGGCTCACACAGGCGCAACTTTCCCGGTTCAATACGCTGTGCGGGTGCGGAGCTGTTGAAGACTCGGTGATGACATGGCTCGTCAGCAATTTCGATCACACTAGCGGTATCCCATTGGGCGAGCCGACATTGACCGAGAAGGGTTTCTTTCAGTACTTCTGTTGGCTGGCAGAAGCAGGTGCATATCTTGTCCACCAACTCGTGTCTGGAAGCTGTGTGGTGCTGACATAAGGCTCTGATGATGTAGATCCCTTGAGTTTCTGCCATGTTTTGGACACGCTGACCGCGAAGTATGCAGAGACTTCTGCGTCAATCACATCTGGTATCATCTCACAAGTAGGCCGAGAGCTGAAAGGCAAAAGCCTCCGAGCAACGGTGAGCTGAAACCTATCGCGGAAAGGCGGGCTTCTTGGTCTGATCATTTTGACTGTGCACAGCTCTTCAATCAAGGCCGATCGGCGTCGCTGATGCCGAGTTTAGGATCCTTCTCAACGAAGAATGAAGTATCGAGTGGGATCGCTGACTGTGTTGTCACGGTGAGTGCGAGGATGACTGCCGCAAGTTGCGGGGATATCGCATCGACAGTGTCTCCCTGCGACGTATGTCTTGAACCGATGGTGCTAGATGCGCTTCCTCTTGGTGCCGATGTACCAGAAGAGCTCTCGAAGTTTTGTTTCCCAGACGATCCTTTTATGTCGAACGAGTCTCTCCCTCCCAAAGCCTTCGATATCGTCCTGACCGATATCACTGGTGCTCGCCGGTACGGTTCTTGTCTCCAGTTCTACGAAGAGAAGGACCCAATCGACGTGCTTGCGATGATCTCGGGAGTTCAGCGAGGAAGTAAATCAGCCGGGTTACCGTCTTGGATTAGCTTGAGAGATATTCAGCAGCGGAAATCCAAGTCGAAGTGCTTCATCCCCAAGTGTATCTGCATCCTGTCGAGCCTCCCGCTCTTCCAGACGTTTCGCGATTGCTTGGCCGTGCTGTATCGACTCTCGATCTCTATGGCACCGTTTCCGATCGAGTCATTTGTCTTCAACATCCTCGAACAAGTGCAAGTCCCGGCTGTGGCCAACAGCGTTACTTCGTTTGGGCTCGTCGATCGAATCGGCCTTCTCAGTGCGTTACCTCCAGCCGCACCCCCGTTATACCCGAGCGAAGTAGATTTTACGTTGCTCTTCCAGTGCCTCAACGCCGAGAACATCATGAAGGTCTACGGTTATTTGTTGACCGAGAGGAAAGTTGTGCTCTGCTCACAGAACGTATCCATCCTCACACCGATCGCCGAGACGTTTCGTGCGCTGCTCTTCCCCTTCGAGTGCCAAGTCGTTTACATCCCCGTTCTCCCTCTTGTAAGCATCTTCATGTGAACCCATGGGCTAGTAGCAGCGCGTAACGTTGTTGTGCTGTTCTCCCAGGCCCTACTCGACTTTGTCACTGCTCCAGTGCCTTTCTTCATGGGTGTTTGCTCGGATCATTCGATTGATCACTTAGCGAACGAAGGCGTCATCGTCGTGTATCTTGACAAAGACGAAGTTGCCGAACCAACTGCTGAGACTCTACCTGCCTTGCCGGAAGTCCGCGCAAAAAAAATGGTACAAGCACTTCGTAAAGCAAGCACGTGGGCAGCGGGACAGACCAGCCGGCAGCAGTACGGACGATTCCAGCAGAGTCAATTGGCAGAGATCACGACCTTCCCCTCGTTCGAAGCGTCTGACAGCCATGTCTCGATGCTGGTCCAGCAGCATGAAGACCTCCAGGAGAAATGGGCGGAGCTGCACCTGCTATTCACGACATTTGCGATGAGGTTAGACGCTCGTGTACCCGCCATAGGATATGATGTGTTCTTACCTTCACATTATATCTTGCAGGCTTCTCAAGGATTTCCGCAAGTTCTGCCACCGAGCAACGAATTCTGATGGCCGTGATACCATAGTGTTCGACAAGAAGGCGTTTCTCGTTATGCATCCCAGCCAACGAGATTTCTGCGTCCACCTCTTCCAGACACAGCTCTTCCAGCGTTTCATCGACAACCACGAGTCACTCAGTGACTCACTCATGCAACTGGCAGCCAGTGAGGCGGAACAGAGTTGGAGAAACGTTCGTGCTAAGAGCATCCTGATTCGACGGAACGATAACGCGGACGCGGAAAACGCGAAGTATCAGCCACGCAAGATAACTCGCGCACCCCTACCATCTCGATTCCCAAATGGTTCTTTGAATGGATCATTCACGGCACCAACGCATCGCCGTCGCCACTCCGGAAGACACACTAGCATGGAGATTCTTGCGCCGTTTAACAGCGGTATCTACCAAGAACTGAAGGGCGTCAGCAGCGGAACATCCTCTGAAACGCGTCTCGGATCGACAACCGTTCTACCTTCACGCCCGCCGTTACTATCGCATGGGAGTTCGAGCACGATCATGGCGTCAAGCACTATGATGTCGCTTCCACGAGGATCAGTCCACTCTTCAGCTGGAGGAAGTGTATCGTCCAACTTGATGGTTGCTGCACGCTTGCGACTGGACACACCTATTGAAACAGCTGAGTAGCAACATCCATTTCACAGACCAACACTGCTGGTAGCTGTAAACGCTCGAGTTGCCATTTTGCACCTCCCAGTCGCAACCATTCACTCTACTGACCCTTCTTCTTGGCGAACTGTTGCTTCTCGTAGTTCTCGATCTTGCTCTTGAACAGTGTCGGCAGGAGCGCAACGAACTGGAGCGCGAACAGAACAGCAAAGTTGAGGGTGTTACTGCCACCAGCGGATCCGTCCGCCGCGCTGTTCAAGGTCGCGCCTGTTGAAATGTGCAGGAAGTTGGCTGGAAGCAAGCCTGCAAAACACCACAATGTGAGAAGCCTATCATTCTCCAAGATTCTTGATTTGCTGGTAACGCACCGATGAGTGTAGCGAGGAAGAAGTACTTGAACTTGACATCGACCAGCGGGCACGCAATGTTCACGAACCAGTTTGGCAACAGCGGCGTGATACGCAGGAAAAGCAAGTAGTAAAACAGGTTGCTCTGGTTCTGGGCAATCTGCAAGTACATGGCTCCGTCAGACACCAAGCATCACCAAGAGCGATACACTGTGACTGGTTTACCTTGTCCTTGAAGGCCGAGATCATGCCAGCAAAGAGACGATTGAAGACGCCACGGCCGAGAAAGTACGACAGCATGAAGCACAGCGAGGCGCCGGTCGTGGCACAGAACGCGACCAGCGCCTGGGCTTGCCAAAACGGATAGATCGCGCCCGACAAGATGCTCAGCACGATCGGTCCAGGGATCGCAAAGGTCTGGAGCGCGATGTACACGATGCAGAAGCTCGCGAGCACGTAGCCCGGGTGCTGCTCCTTGTACTGACTCGCACAGGCCCATAGGCCCTTCACGGTGCCCATCTTGTCGTTTCGTCCATTCAGCCATGTGGGCAGCACACCCGAGATCACGTACGAGATCGAAATGGGCTCGCAGGCCTCGCTACAGAGTAGACAATCGCACAGCGTCAGTGATCCTCAGTGGCTTCGGTATCTTCGGAGCCGTCCAGCGAGGAGACATCGCCACGTACAAAGCTGCTTCTGGCGCAGTTGCGAAGAAGAAATAGACGCCACTGCCCACCACCGCAGCCAGTGTGAGAAGCAGCAGTACGCGCTGCGCAAAGTTGTCCGCCATGTCGGGCTTGGTGTCGCTGGCCTCTTGTCCGGATGGAGCTTCTCGCGATGGCAGCTCCCCCCTCCTTCAAATTGCTCCGTAAGTTCACTGCAGTCAACCTATTCGAGTCCCCCTTTAATCCATGTGGACTACACAGAATTGCTAGCGTTACTTCTTGTATATTTGACCAATCAAATAATTCAACTGGATTTTATCCAATCATCGATGGGTTTGCGTGGTGACACGATCGTTTTGGCTTGGCTACGTTCGCGTAGCTGCTCACGCGGTGGGCCAATGGCAGTGGTGGGGCCGGAGCTCCAACGGCGGAACGCCATTGCGCAACATCCCAGACAGCTCCTCGCTCGCTGCATTCGCCTGCGTTCCGGTAACGACTGGTGAACCAAGTGCTCGCGAGCTCTGTTGGTGACCATGGCCATTCCGCAGATGGATACATACGCTGCCGACGCCCCCAGCGAGAATGCGCTGTCGCAAGCCGCTGTGTCGTCGACGTTCAAGCGCCGTGTGGAGCCGCGCTGGACGACGGCCAAGTTCATCGCGTACGGCGTCGGCCATGTGCTGAACGACATGTGCGCGTCGACGTGGTTCTCGTACCTGCTCGTGTTCCTGCGCTCGGTCGCGTCGTTGTCTCCTGTGGACTCAGCGATCGTCATGTTTGCAGGGCAGATCGCCGATGGAGTGGCCACGCCGCTGGTGGGTGTGCTCTCTGATCGGTCCAAGGGCATCCCGGCGATTGGCTTTGGCCGCCGCAAGACGTGGCTAGCAGGCGGTGCTCTGTTGGTCGTCGTGTGCTTCTACTTCGTGTTCGCTGCGTGTGCACCTGAGTGGTTCACCGCGACCCCGAGCCGCACAGTGCTCGTCGTCTACTACAGTGTCGCAGCGAGTCTGTTCAACTTCGGTTGGGCGGCTGTGCAAGTCTCACACATGGCTTTGGTACGCTCATCTTCTATCTGAATTGCCCATGTATGGACCTGTGTATTGATGCCGTGATGGTTGAGTAGGTACCTGAACTCTCCACCGATGACAACGTGCGATGCGTGCTGAACAGCACGCGCTACGCGTTCACCATCCTTTCCAACGTTCTCGTCTTCGGCGTGTTCTTCCTGCTGCTGCGCATCATCCACCCCTACAACATCCCGGATGCAGAGAAGTTCTCCCTGCTCGCGTACACATCGCTCTTTGTGGGCGGCGTGTGCACGGTGATCTTCCTGACTGGGACCAAGGAACCTCCCACGACCAGCCCGGAGCGGACCCGCCAGACACGCAACGTCATCGGCCAGAGCCCATCCATGGCTGATACCAAGATGCGCGGTCCTGCATCGATGCCATTCGACGGAGATCTTGAAGTCCACGATCAGTTCGATGTGGATGTTTTGCCGCGCAAACGCATGACGTGGAAGTCTTGGTTCAAGGAGAGCATGTTCTACGAGGTCGGCGTCGTGTACATGTGCACACGTTTGGTGGTGAACGTCACTCAGGTGTTCATTTCCTTCTACCTAATCGTCACGCTGAAGATGTCGGCAACGGCAATCGCGATTGTGCCTCTGCTCGTCTACGTCTCGGGCTTCCTCGCCACGTTCTTCCTCCGCTACCTGAACGAAGCTCTCGGCCGCACGGGCTCGTTCACGCTCGGCTCTGTCTTGGTCGTGATTGCTCTTGCTCTTTCGTACCTGCTCACCCCTGAGACCGCGACGTGGATCTACGTCTTTTCCGTGATCTTGGGCATGGGCAACTCGATTATCATGGTCACCTCGGTGTGCTTGGAGGGCGATCTGGTCGGCAACAACATTGAAAGCGGCGCGTTTGTGTATGGAGCCATGAGCTTCACAGACAAGATCTCCAACGGCTTTGCAGTCTTGCTCATCCAGAATGAGCGCGAGAAGCTCCAAGAATTCCCCGTCGACGACGCAGAGTTCTTGCGGCTTGTCTATTGCATCCTGCCGTCCCTCGCGGCCGTGCTCGGCGTGGTCGCGGTCCTCTATATGCAGTACTGCAGCCGCTCCACGCAGCAGCGCACAGGCATTACAAGCCCCGATGCAGCCGAAGCAGAAAGCCTTCTCAACCACGACGAACGGTCCGGTGAGTACGGCTCGGCGTAAGTACAGACAGTATCACGCAGGACACGTATGGATAGTGATGAATACTAAGTACAAGCTTTCACCGACACCACTGCATCTGCCCCTTGCCACGGTGGCCACTTTCAGCGGCTGCGTGGTGTACTCGATGACTGAGGCGTTGCCAGCGCTGCGTCATGGCCAGCACGGTCTGAACTGCTCCATCTCAGAGCTTATCACGACACCAAGTCAGATGTGCCAACGATGCGTGGACAACTCCGGCAGGTATCGGTATCTGCTGTACCACATAGCTCAGGACGCACTGTACTGCACTGCGGAGGACGGGCGGTCTTGGACCGCATCGTGTTCCATAGTGGGACGTGCGACGCTGGTGGCGTGGCGATTCATTTCGGCTTGGAAAAGTGTTTTCTGAACAGACTCGAAATCGTTTTCCACTGCTGAGTTCTTGGCGCTGCGACGATTGGATCTAATCACCGTGAGGAGCTCAGCCAAGACGACGCAGAACCGGGCGCTTCAACGTTCGAGAGCAGCCAGGCGGGACGGACCAACCAACCAACCTTCGTGCTGTCCATCCCGCGTTTCTCAAATGACATCACTGTGCAGCGGACTCGGCGACTGACTTGAGTCACGTGATATAATAGAGAAACATCGATGCCGGAAGGCAGTCTCATGGTATTTCCCAGTCAGATCATGCCGATCTGAAACGCAGAGTGGCGGGAATCACTCACTGAGGGAGCTCATTCTCACGTGCATCTGCGTTCGTGACCTTGTTGCCAAGACTTCTACTAGTATTCTAAAGAAAAGATCGCAGAGTCCCGACTGAATTCGTCGCCAAAAAATTCCAAGAAGCGAAGGTTTGAATGCCTGATGATCCAACCTCGGTCGCCAGTGGGGAGGTGCACATTCTGCGTCCTCCAATCAAGATTACTCCGCACATCTCTCCACAACCATCATGATGATCATGACCTTCCAACGACGGTCGGGACTGAGCGCACGCTCGGGGACACTACGAGACGCATGTCTCTATCAGACTGTCTTTCACATACAGTCCCCCCTCCCATTTTTGCATTCGGAGACGATACGACAACGAGCGTCGTTGGTGTGAGAAGTATCGCATCGCCGACCAGAGGACAAGTCACTTTTGTGGTCAAGTCTGGACACTACAAGAGAGTCCTCTTGTACTGTAAGATGCCGATATTTTACACCACGTCAAGGTCCAAAGTTTTCGCACCAGAAGTTGGCCTGCGACACCCATCCTCCCAAGAGGTCCACCTACGGAAAGATTGTTTGTGGTCGTGGATTTTCCCACAGTGCAACATGCTACAGAGGTACACGCAACTGACAAGAGGGACCCTCGACTCCAACCTCGAGGGACCCCGTCGAACCAAACGACCGTCAGCGTTGGACCGGGCGAGGATACGATGGTTTGATCTGGACTTCACCGCCGGATGCCTGACTTGGCTCAAGATAGGCGCCAAGTGTGCAGCTGCAGTGGCGGGGTCGTTGACGCACCCACGGCTGGTCTTGATTGCACGGCACAAGACGCTATCTCTTGACTGCGTACAGTACCGAAGAGTTCGATATCTTGTGATATCTGTAACCTGCAATGGGTACAGGCTGTGTAGCCATCTTCGATGAGTTCTGTGCTCTTCACAGAATTATGACGCGATCCACAACCTCAAGCATAGTCTCCCAGCTCCGAACTGGAGAACTGAGTTCGGTCCAAGCCACCAGCCACCGAGAGCTCAAGATCTTGCAGAGGACTGTCCAATCTCGGACACTACACACTATACAAGTCATCCATAACGTTTCTGGAAGGGCTCCATGATGAAGTCCATCACTTCGATGAGGCAAGTTCGAAAGGGCGGGAAAGTTGGACCGCAACATTGACCGTTAGCCACGTCCCACGCTTTGCTGGGATTGGGATGCCACAGCCTGCGGTCCGCAGCCGCGTTACTTTGCACTTGACCTTGCGACTGGTCATCGGAAGATCTTGCGTTGACGTCACGAGGCAAGGCGCGGGCTCGAGACGAAGGAAGCCGCACTACTGTACTGTAACTCACGCGCAATGTGGCCAGCACGACACCGCAGCTCATTCCTCAATTTGCGAAGGAAGGGAAGTCTGGAATCGATCGCACATCGATCATCATACTGCTTATAACTCTAGCATGAACGCTCCGCATGAATATCGATGTCGAT
The DNA here is from genome assembly GCA_023334595.1 of Pythium utonaiense. Lineage (NCBI taxonomy): Eukaryota > Oomycota > Peronosporomycetes > Pythiales > Pythiaceae > Pythium > Pythium utonaiense. The sequence goes on along the minus strand of JAADVE010000010.1, from coordinate 37,622 downwards.
ACACCGGCTCACGCTGTGGGAACGTCCGTGCGAAGAAGCTAAACGGCCAGCTCCATAACCTGTGCGAGATGCATCGTGCCAAAGCCAACGAGAACCAGAAGCGAATCGACGAGAGGAAGAGATCGTTGAAGCAATTGGTCAATGAAGACGGCACAGACCGGCACGTTCAACAGGGTGGAGAGGAAGGAAACGAAAAGCCACCTGCAGCACCTTCTCAAGCGTTCAAGGAGGAAGATGGAGACGAAGGACTAGACGACAACGCGCTTGAACTTGACGACGCCGAAATCGAAAACTTAACGTCGCTCGTTGTCACGAACGTCCTGCAGGAGAACTCCAGTGAGCCAGAAGAGCTGGCGCGAATAGAATAAACGCCGGACACCAACGATTGCTCATTGTGCACTGTGCTTCCCCACAACGTATCTATGGTGATATATTATGCTACGCGTGCAGTGATAGACTGCTGATAGCCTCTCATAACGAATTATCCGTCCTGAAGAGATGAGAATGCTGCACCACATCTTCATTACATCGACATGTCCAAGCATCTCGAACAGCACGCCAACGATGATCCCTGCGGTGACGTCCTTCACGATGAAGGACTTCACCCCATGATCATCAGCACAAAGGGTATGAGGTCACGCTGTCCAGTGCGAAGGCCATGTACCGGTTTTACGCGGTTGAGATGAACAGACCAGGCTATGGTCACCGGAAGTCAACGTCCTTGTCGGGAGCTTCTTGCGACCTTGGATTTGCAGTCGGTGCATGTTTGCTTATGGCTTCCGCGTGGATCGCATTGGATTATCGCAGCTTCTGATGCACAGCTGAATCTCCCATGTAACTTCGATTTACACTCGTAGAAAGGAATGCAGAGAGCAAACGATATAATCTCAGCCCACGCATCAGAACTGTACTGGAATGGATGCGAAGGGTGGCGTCGTCATGTACCAGTAGCGGTTCCCCTTCCGCACGACAAGGCACGCAACTGTAGAGCACTGCACCACCAGCATGGCAACTCGCGGTGAGCACAAACTCACCGTCCAAGCATGGGCCATCGCCGCTTCAAAGCCATTCAGATGTGGACGTTAGCTGCGCAGCAACCTACACGTCGTGGGTCACTTGTCATGGGTACATTGTTGTCGCGAACCCGCACCACCTCAAATTTACGAGTGCAGTGGACATTCTGTGCCGCGATGTCCAGCTCTCGTGGGTAAACTAGCCGTTGCTTGATTTTCAGAGTGTTTCAGTGCACTTGTTCTCGACAGCGATTTGCTTCGTGGGGTTCACCTCAAATAGTCCGGACTTGTTTTGCGGGGAGACACGCCGAACCTGATGCACCCAATCTAGCAGGACGTATGCTCTGGCTGCTTGAAGTCTGGGATGTCGGTGTATGGGGCGGGGAAGTGTGAGAGGCCTCCACGTCGGATGATATCGAGTCGAACATGTATTCGAAACGATCTTGCGTGTAAGTGAACCCATCGAAACCCACTCATCGACATCACTAATTTGAGTATATCTCGTATCAAGCACATGAATCCGGTAGAGCTCCTAATCGTTTAGCCACACACTGACACTGGATTCCCCTCGAGTGATCCACCCACATCCGATCGCCAAAGATATATTATACGGCGTGCGTGATGTAGTGACTGCGGCGCGATTTCAAGAATCCAGTTGCTTCTACGATTGCCAGGAGCGAGTTAGCCATGGACGACAGGCTACTCGTCAGGAGCTCATTACGCGATTCCAATTGAGCCGCACAGCACACAAAACGTTCAGACGTACACCACAAAAAGCGATGGCCTCCCCGATTACTATCACCGCGACGCCGGAAGAGATGCGATGCCGATACCCAAGCAAGCGTTGCGAAGAGATCCGGGCAGTGAAGCGGGACGGCGAATTCCACCGCTTCTGCGACTTCCACCGAACCAAGGCCAACCTAAACCAGCAGCGACTCGAGCAGCGACGCAAAATGACCAACCCCACGCCGCCAAAGCGCTGTCGATCGAACTCCCGAAGCAAGACGAACACGGACTTTGTCACGGCGGGGCTCTACTCAATCAAATCGGAACCTGAGACCCATGCGGTTCCTACGTTTGACGTGAAAGACATCGATTTGGATATCGATCTTCTGGAAGACCTGCTCGATCTGCCTGCGTTCCAGTCGTTTGGCGTGGACGAAGCCCACAGTGCCATGCACATGCACGACGGCGAGTTCCTCTCCATGGATTTGCTGGAGATGCCCGTGCAATGGTGAAATTCGTTCATCTATCTTGTCTATTTCGGACATTCTAATCTCAAAATCTGTCATTTAACGTAATAAAAGAAAGTCAACCGCCTCATATTGAAAGCCCCGTTCGAACCGCCGTCTGAGTCTCGATCTGATTCCTGCGGCGCGGCAAAACGCCAACGATCGCCAGGGGCAACATGGCGCGATCGGCATGAAGGCAGGGGGAATCGCAGGCTGTATGTGCATCCCAGTGGATCTACACGCAGAGGCACGATACCACAGACGTTAAGTAGTGATTGAGAGACCATTATATCGCGATGGCGCCGAAGAAGAAGGGCAAGAAAGAGAAGCAGGAGCTGGAGGAGGAGGCCATGGCCGAGTGGCTCGCCCGCGGCTTCAACATCAAGGACTTCACCATGGACAAGATGCTGGGTGCGTAGCTGTGTGCGAGTGGGTATGAGAAGTCCGAGTACTGACGTCATGTCTGGCTTTGTGTGTACAGCGATCTGGCTGGAAGAGGATGGGGAAGGCGATGACGACGAAGAAGGCAGTTTGTCCGCCAAGCAGGAGCTGATGAAGGGGCTGAGTGTGCTGGAGCCGGTGATTGAAGAGGTCAAAGAGCTGGTCGATAAGCTCAAGGAAACAGCGAAGGTCGAAGGGGCTAAGGCGTTGAAGACGCTGTGGGAATACGCCGAGATTCCTCCGCTGAAGCGGCGTCGTTTGCTGCGAGAACACGTAGTGCACGTCCACGAGATGGATCGCGAGGCTAACAAGTATTCGATCGTGCGACAACGCGTGCTGGATGAGTGGCACACGGCTCAGAATGCGGAAAAGGAACTGGCGTTTGGCTTGAAGAAGCGCAATGCCCGGAAGGCTCCGCTGCTGTCCCGCTCTCGGGAGATGAAAGAGGAAGCTGATCGCGAGCAGCACGCTCGACTAATGGAAGATATTGAGCGTAAGCGACGCGAGCGCATGGACCAAGAGCTCGCAGAGAAGCAGCGCGTGAAGGAAGCCAAGGAGCAGTACACGGAAGCGCAGCGAGTGTACCGTCGCAAGATGAACATGAAGTTCTGGAAGAAACAGTACGTGGACGCGAAGCAGTACGCGGAGGAGCACTCACTTGCGCGAGATCGTGAGCGAGATGAACAGTTCGACGAGAAAGTCCAGCAAATGAAAGCCGAAATCGCCGAGATGGACGGGGAAGAAGCGCGCGACTATGACAAGGTCTTCGATCGTGAGGTCACAACGTCTTCTCTTGGTGTATTCGGCACTGCGTTTGAGCCTGGACAGTGGCACTCGTCAATAGACGGTGGGCACCGCGAAGGAATGGGTACGTGGGGATGATATAGCAATTGTGTGCTTTCAACGTCTGAACGGGGGGTGTTGTTTTGGATTTCTAGACGAACACACGGTTGGCCTCTTTAGCTCAAGAGGCTTCCAGGTTGAGCACGAAATGCTACGGTCCGAGCTCATGGAGGCGCAGTCCAAAGTGATGAAACTGCAAGAGAAACTCGACCTCGTTGATCAGGTAAAAGCCAACTTGTTAGCCGACAAGATGACGATCATGGAGCGCAAAAACAAACTTCTGGCAGAGATCAAACAAGTCAATTCGGAGCATGATGAGCTGGGCCAGCAGCTTGCGGGGCCGCCTCGCCGTGATCCGACCGAAGAAGACAAACGACATTTCCACACTCTCGTCACCAGGAGAGCTGCATATATGAAGCAACTTCAAGACCTGAATGCGCGAGAAGCCAATATCCAGAAGCGTGCTGAGCTTGCGGGTCGCTCAGAATCGGCATTGCAGCCGATGCTAATGAAGGCTCAAGAGAAGGAGACTGAGCTCCGTCAGAAAGTTGGGGAAATTGAGCTGAAGCAGACAGATCTACCAATGGTCGTCGGTCGCTCCATCCAAAGAAACGCTGGAAACATCGCGATACCTGAAGAAGACGATGACGACGCGCCTATTACCATTCCACTAGTCAACCCAACGAAGTTGTACACGGAAGTGACAATGGCAAGCAAGCTGAAGCTACTAGAGAACGCGGCCATCCCAGTTAAAGAACACTTCAAGAAGGCAAAGCAACTTGCCATCGAGGACTGGAAGACGAAAGAACTTCGATCTCTGGGTGAAGCAGAGCTTGAAGTGACCAAGAATCGTCTCGGTCGGCTTCGTGAACGACTCATTGATCACCAAAAAGACGGCCTTCGAGCCGATCTCATGCAAGCTATTCTTCGATATCATGTAGGTGGCTGCTGTGTGTGGTTGTCAGTTTGTGAGAGTCTCTGACGGGTCATTTTATTTGCAGGAAGGACCGCTCAAGCTTCGTAAGTGCATCTTCCCGCTCAAGGGCAGAATGGAATGGTGGCAATCGCATGAGCCATCCCGATCCGTCGGTCTATCATTCGACGAGAGTCTGAACGTTGTCTTCCTGGAGCCTTCAGTTCACAGTGGCCAACTTCGTGGTTGTGTCCGTCTTCCCAAGAACTGTTTCTTCCGAATCTGTCTTTCGATGAGAGTTCTACATCGATCCGCATCGGGTGAATGGTCTTTCAGTCGACCTCGCACTGGTGAGAGCCGGGATACCAACGGAGTGCAGGATGAAGATGTTGTCGATCAGGCTTCCGAGAAGCTCACGTTCTACATTGGTGCAGACTACGACTCATTACAACAGCACATTTTTCGAGATCTCGGAGGAAATCCTATTCACGCCGGTCCATTGATGTTCGAGTACTACGGTCCTCGACTTTGTTTCTGCTTCGATTTGACTCACCGCCAAGGAGGCCGCCCAGACGAAGCAGAATATCGGCTCGTCCTGGAGAATAGTGCATCATTCGAGGAAAGGCTGGATGATTTCCGTGAAGAAGAGAGCCGAATGAGACTGGTACAGAAGGAGAAGCACGTGCTATCCGAGTTAGTGAAGACTCTTCGAATGCAAACAAAGAAGACGAGTAGCGAGCGCTCAGCGGACCTCCTCCAAGAGCTCGTTTTGGTGGAGAAGAGCAAGTCGAAAACTTGGGACTCTGTAATGCTGCACGGCTATCAGCAGCGATTCAAGCGAGTCGAATATGCAAGAATGTTGAGGCTGGAAATTAAGAAAGAGGTGAGTCAAAGTGACAAGCGTGACTGGAGACGGGGAACTGAACCGTCGTGATATCTGTTGCTAAAAGCTCGCGATTCAGATTGATCAAGACGTTCTACGTCGCCAGGGTCGTATGCACATCCAACGTGAACAGGTTGCTGAAGAGACGCCAGAAGATGCTGGTGATTTGGAAGCTGCAGAGCAAAAAACTCAGCGACGAGATGCCTCTAGGTATGTTGCAGTGACCCACCATATACACTTACTTGACTGAGACGGCGTGGTACACTATAGGATGGAATTCCTCGCGAGAAAGCATGCACTCGTTGAGCCACAGTATGTGAAATCCAAACAGTCACTCGGCGAGTATTGTAGTTTCAAGGCGCCAGAGTCGGGGGATGTGGAGCATCGAGTTACGCGAAGCAAAAAGATAACATCTGGGTCATCGCCACCAGGAGATTCGACTCCAGGCTCGTATCGAAAGGAGTCCATCGTCATGGGTATTCGACTTGAGTGGCGGGAGGGAAAGACGAAGCTACATGTCATGCACAAGGTGAGTCGTAGATGTATTCTCCTGCATTAGAATGTTGCTGACGCTTCTGTAGCTATACGGCCCAAATGATAACACGACCGATCCGACAGGAGCTGCGCGACGAATTCTACCCCAATGGTGTGCGTTGGAGTCAACAAATGCTGTTTTTCTCTCCAGCTCGTGCGCGAAGGCGCTGAAGATTTCTCGTGACGAAGAAGAGAAAGCACGCGAGGTCGCGAGGAAGAAAGAGGAGCAAGTCAGGCAGCTCCACGCAGAGACAGCAAATACGATCCAAGAACAAGCCGAGGCTGTGCAAAGGGAGGCTATTGAAGATGCTATTCTTCAAAAGCAGAAGGCAGGTGAGCTGAGTCGACGAGCGAAGCTGTTTTATGCTGACGCGATTCGAAGCACGACCTACAACGAGCAAATCTCCGCGCAGGTAGAGTTTCTTGCTCAGCGAAAGAAGAATGCACTCGAACAACAGTACAGTGACAGGGAAATCCAGTGGAAGGAAGTACTTCGGGAGGTGAAAGAGGCGTATGCAGCCAAGTTTGTTGAAGGCCGACTGGCTTTGGTGAAGAAGACGTGGGAAAGGAAAGAAAAGCGACTGCATGACCAGCGTGAAAAGGAGCATCGAGAGCGAGCGTTTCAAATCCATCAAGAACAGAAACGATTTGAAGAGATCAATGCATCGAATCAAAGTGAACTCGAAACTCTGCAGGCTGAGCACGCAAAGAGGATCAAGGATGAGCTGAAGATCGCAAACTTTGAGGTGGCTATTCGGGGAAACTTTCCGTGTGAGCATCGTGATCTGAAAGCCTGGGGCTCGAAGTACGATTCGGGAATGAGATGCAAGAGCTGTGGGAAAGAAATGAGCAAAGTACTGGAAGACCCAGACCACATGCGCGGGGTCGACCCTCAGCTGGATAGGGACGTAGAGCAACACCGAGGTCAAGCGACGGGTGGTATAGCCCTGCGTCTCAGGCATCCGACGCATTTTGAAGAGATTGAGAGAGAGCGCATTCGGTTGGAGAAAGAAGCTCGTGAAGTGGAGCTGTCTGAATCATTGCTCTACGACCGAATGGATCCCAAAGCTATCGAGCAGTTCAACTACCGCCACAACATGAATCGCCACCCAGATTTAGTCGAAGGTAGCGACCCAATCTACCAACGAACGATCCAAGATGCTCACCATGCTGCATTTCAAGACGAGTTGTTGTACCACGGACGACTGAAGAACTACCACTTCCGTATTCACCAACTGACGGACCTCCACGCGCACACAACGACTATGATCGCCGTCCAGAAAGATTTTCTCGCGAATGTTCAGGAAGAAAATGAGTTTGTGTTGTCGAAGCTGCCTCTTGTGGAGCGCGATCACGCACGCGCTGTCGAGCTGGTCGCAGAGGATCAAGCAGCGTTGCGTGCACTCGAAGGGGCTCGAAAGGAGCTCAATACGAAACGGAAAGAGCGGGAGGTGAGCTTAGGTGCTTGCGTGACATGCAATGTATAGCGACTGTTGACCTAACTTACCACGCTTTATCCCTAGCGTGCCTACTACGCGCTTGAAGGCACCGAGGAAGAGGCAGAGTTTGCGGAATTTCATGCCCCCTCTTTGATTGAAGCAAGTGAGCAGATGACGAAAATCGTCGAGCGGATGCGTGAAGAAGAGTCTCTTATAGTGAAGGAGACAGCGATTGCGGAAGCGTTTCTCCAAACAGCCACAAAGGACCACAGCGAGACCGAGAACATTCTTACAAGGCTTCGTTGTCGTGATCGTGGGACAAGAATACGAACGAAGTACGGCTTTTGTCGTACTCTCTTCTATCGAGACGAAGATGACTGCGTAGTTGTGTCCCCTGAACGGTGGGATGCCACTATTTACATTCCCGTCGTGGAGATCGTAGCGTTGGAAGAGTCTGATCGCCAACGTGAGAGTGTGGCGATGGGAGCAGAGGAGGTTTCGATGAAAGCGTTCACAGGCGAAGAGCGAGCACGTGAAGCGAGAGAAGTCACGCTGATGGCTGCAGAAGAACGAGATATCCACGAAATTGTCAATTGGCGAAGGAAGAAGGAACGAGATGAAGAGATTGTGAGAACTACGCTATGCGACGACGAGCTAGCACATCAGTTCGAGTACGAGACTGTCAATCGAAAAGAGCTGCTTAAGGCTGCAGCTGAAGAAGCGAAGAAATTGTATCAATATTCGCGCGTGACATTAAAACGCCGCTCTGCGAAGAATCTCCGCCCGCGACCCAGTCGATTGGACATCATGCGCGTGACTCGGGCAAGTGAGAAGCGCATGGCAATGGCAGCAATTGAACAAACCCTCCTGGGTAAAGACCGCTCCATGCGCAACGCCTTTCAAGAAGAGCAAGACCAGTTATTTGCCACGAAGCTTAGTGGCAGCGTATATGATGAGTCACTCGTAGCAATCATGCACGAGCTGTGCAATGAAAGTATGAAGGAAGAGCTGTACGACATGGGCCAGTTCCACCGCGTTCGGAACAACGGACTCGTCCTCGACAATGCCTCTGCCTCGCATACGTTTGCCTCAACGCTTACGATACAAACAGAGATCAAAATGGATCGATTGTGGTGGGCCAGGAAGAAGAAAGCCGTCGTTCTTTACGACTCGTGGAAGAAGGAACATGGTAAGCTTCAGGCACTTCGCCTTGAGATCGCTCGTCGAGACGAGATTCTACGGCTTGAAGAGGAAGAACGCCTTCGACTTGAAGCTCGTCGCAAGGAAATGCTCGCAGAAGAGCGCTACTGCCGAAAATTCTACCTCGAGGAAATGGTGCTATGTATGCAAGAACGGAAGGCGATGGCTAATGCGGAGATGGAAATGCGAGAGTACATGCGTCTTCTCGAGCTCGAAGCGATGAAAGCCAAGTATGCTAAGATGGTTGAAGACCGGAACAAGACAAACGACAAAGCTGCTCGTCGTCTCGAGATCAAGCTTGGGAAGAATGAAAAACATCGACTGCATCGTGAATGGGCTCAGATCAAAATCGAAGACGACCTCGCCATGCAGGTCAGAGAAGAAGAGCTCGCGCGACAGCAAGCAGAAGCCCTCGCACGCCAGTTCGACGCATTCCTTGCGCAACAATTAGCCGACGGAAAACTAGCTGCGGAACGAGAAGCTGCTCGACTTGCCGAACGCCTACAAGAGCAGAAACGTGTAGCCGAAGAGAGGCGACTAGCGTTCGAGGCCAAGCTCATCCAAGAACGGATGATGGCGACAGTGGAAGCCTTTCATTTACAAAGCCGTTTGGAGTTGCAGTGGATGAACGCAGTTGAGCGGCGTTCATTTTGGCTTCGCAAAGGGGAGTTGTTGCGTGCAAACCTCGCTCCGATGGAAGTGGAATTGGCTCGAATTCTCGCAGAAAAAGACCACGTCGTCGCTGATGCAAAGGCCAAGCGAACCTACGCAGAAACATGCAAGAAGCGTGCGAAGGAGGCGGATCTAGATCTTCGCCTTGCCATCCAGAACGAAGAAGAGCACGCGAAGCAGTATCGCAAGATTCATTTCCTCAACTCCATGATGGATTCAGAGGTGCTTCACGAGCGGCCTCAACGTTTCCGCACACTCTACTTACGTGATCAGCTCCAAATCAGGTACTTCTACTTGCTTACTGAATCGATCATTCGCCGAGCGATCGTCGAGTGCAATGAACGTGAAGCCGTGCGCCTGGAAACAAAACTTCGACAGATTGAAGAGGAGCGTGCTTTCAAGATCAAGGAAATCGGCGTCCTCAAGAGACAGCGACGACGTCAATTTCACATGCAGCTGAAGCGCTCTGAGCTGGGCAAGCTTCTGTTTGGAAAAGCTCAGAAGCGACTTATCAAGGAGCGATTTCAGCAGTGGGTCACGCTGTGGTCTCAACGTGTACTTGTGCGAGCGTCATTCGATGTAAAACATGGATTGCTCATGCAGCAACATCGCTTACAAGAGAAGCAGACGCAGCTCATGAAAGAAGACATCACTTCCAAGCTTACGATCCTCCATCAGCACCAGAGGCGCCCTGTGCAGTGCCGTCTCTGCAAGCAAGAGTACACTGAAGAACAGAACAACCGGTACTCGTGCTCGTATCATCCTGGCGCATACGAGTTGGCATGTGTCAATTCATGCCCGACCCGTCAACGTGGAGGAATCGCGGACGGATCAGTGTCTGCAGCAAACTGCATGATGCATCGCGCGCGTCGATGGCTATGTTGTGACGCAACGGACGAAGGAAGATATGGAAGTAACGGCTGCACCACACGTTTTCATCTCCCAGTACGTGGCAATCCAGCATTGCAAGAGCTGGTTGAAAAGAAAGAACGCCAGGAAGAATCTCTACTGGACCAAATCCAGAAGCAGCTGAACGACCTGAAAGAGCGAGACACGCTTGGCAAGGCAAAGCTTGCGACCAAGAAAGTTGTGGTCAAGGCAGAGCAAACGCTGGCGGCTAAGCGGGCAATCGCAGCCAAGTATCACACTCTTGATCGCCGGTGAGACAGTGCGGAGTGGACGTGATTGAAAATGCATCGATGTTATTTGCTGGAGGTGCAGTTTGACCATACGTCTAGGTCGTGAGTGTTGTAGCTTACTGACGCGCAATGGCGCGTTCAAGTAGGCTGGTCAAGTAGTCCCCGCTTACTCCACATTCCTGTGCAAGTCGTTCGAGTGCTTGCTGACGGAGCAGCTCGTCTGACGGGCCCTTGTTGGCAGGGGCGTTGGAAATGATCTGGGTGAAGTGGCTGAAAAATGACGTTGGAGTCGTGGTCACAGGCAAGCCGCGACTGGATAAACGACGGCTTTGGCGTCGAGTCTGTCGCTGTGCAAAGTCGGCGAGCAACTGAGCGATAGTGGCCACGTCCTCTGGTTGAATGGGACCACGACCAAGTGGCATCTTCATCCAAAGAGATGGGAAGCTTCGGAATGCGTCGCTGGTTCCGTATCCGTTCAGAAACGGATGCGCCAGAGCCTGTGCAGCGGAAAGTCGCTTTGCTGGATCGCGTCGCATCAAGCCCTTGATGAAGTCACGACACTCTGGTGAGAATCGATTCGGCATCGGTGGAAGCGGATCATTCACTATCGCTTCTTCAAGGCCAAAGAAGCCGTCTTCAACAGCGAAAGGATACGACCCAGTCGCCAAGTAGAATAGTGAGACGCCCATTGACCAGCAATCGCTGACGTACGAGTATGGCTGCCCCTGGATTCGCTCCGGTGCCATGTACATCATCGTGCCTTCGAACTCGGAGAAGTACGACTCGGACATGGAGAGTGTGCCTGCCAATCCGAAGTCGGCAATCTACTCAACAGTGACGTGGTGAGTGGCCACTGCAATGAAGAGTCAATGATAGGGAATGAGAAACTCACCTTGAACTCGGCCTTCGTGTTCATGAGAATGTTTGCAGGCTTGATATCGCGATGGATCATACTGCAACAAGCACCCGAGGCATCGTCAAACTCATATCACAGCAATGGTCACAGGCACGAGATCAGCGACTTACCGGTGGCGATGCATGTGCTCTAGCGCAACCATGGAGCAGTACGCACATTGGCGCACGACCTGCTCCGGAATGGAGACCTTCGCATCCAGCAAATCTTGGAGACTACCTCTGTCCATGAATTCCATGGCGATCGAGATCGCGCATTTTGCCGGCAATAAGTAGGCGCCATAAAACGACACGAGGTAGGGACAGGACGCGGGTGACGAAGAGTGCGGTTGAGATGACGACGTGCCGATGTTCGTGAGACGATGACGCCATTCAGACCACATTCCGTCAGGTGCACTTCGAGTTGCTGGAGTTGGAGAATCGATCGGTACAAGGTTTTCGTGGAGCGCGTGCAGCTCCTGCTTGACCAGCTCACGTTCCTGCTCCTTATACACCACGACTTCCTTAACTGCCACGAGCTTGAGCGCCGGTAGATACAGAGACAAGAAGACGATGCCGCCAGCTCCTTTTCCCAAACGTTTGACTCGCTTGGTGAACTTGCCAAGTTGCTCCGGTCCGTCGTGCGCAACTTCTTCAAACTCAGCTCCTTCAGGGGTGTTCAGACTCATTGTCACACTTGAGTGACGGCGTGGTCGGTAGGTTGACGGTCGTTTGTCCGGTCTTGCGTCGTCATCTTCCATTGCTTCCCATGGCAATTCTTCTGACGGCGATCCCGCTTCCGGCGGCATTAGGCGATTCTCCACAACAAGACCAGCAAACATCGGTGGCACCTCAGGTTTTGAGACAACATTGAGGTTCAGCTGAAGCTTCAGGTTCTTCTTCTCGTGAAATGGCACCGTGTGGCGTGTGTTCCTCACCAAGCTCACTGGAGGAGATGCACCACGGAGCTGGTCTGCTTGCTCACTGGGTGGTATCTGCTGAAGCCTCTTCAAACGAAGCTGACGCGCCTGTCGAGCAGCGAGAGCCGCCGCCCTAACTGTCCCGAAGCTCACTGGTGCTTGGGGCGGAGCCACAGCCATTTGCTGAGGCCGTAACGAAAGTCGAGGGAGTTGCGGTCGCGTTGGCTGCGGCATCGGGACTAAGTTGTGATTTCCAACTGAGAGAGGTTCCTGTGGACGTGGGCTGCTGGAGGAGGGGAGCAGAGCGGCTATGTTTGTTATTTTGAGTCGCAACGACTGAGGATACTACGAATGGCTACCAAGCGAACTTGCGATCCATTCGTCGAGCCATTCTTGGGGTCGACGTGTTGATCAAAATCACATCAATTAATTGCCTGTTCAAGAGCAAATCGAGCCATATAACTTGAAAGTCCTAGCTTTTGGATGGTGCGCTTGCCAGCAGGGTCACTCCAAGAGAGGTTGTGAGCCAGTGCCTCCATACTCTGACGAAGAGCTGGATCTCTTTGAGCTTCCGTAAGTTCCAGGAAGTACACTGCGCCGCTGTGGCGACGATATCGACGGGGTTTGCGATCGTCCAGTTCATACATGACGAGGAGACAGAGTGCTGGGTCTACACACAAGTTACACAACAGGTCGACTACCGTGACTCTTCGATAGGAAGCATTCTCGAGGTCTTCAAGCTGAAAGAATTGGTCGAGTAGCACAGTTAATCGCTCACGCGTAGGACTCACGAAGGAAGCATCGTGGGACGCCGTGTTCGTGAGCAGCTCGATCGCCAACGTCTGCGCTTCAATCTACAGCAAAGGCTGTGTAAGCAGCAGACATGGACTATCGTTGACCACGTACGTACGCACATTGGGCGCCTCCGCAGTTAGCCGCCAGCTTTCTTGGATCAGCTCTGAGGGCCAGACACCTTGAGTGGGCTGCACGTGGCTCAAGTTGCGGAGCGCACTGAGTACGATTGGCTGGAGCTCACCATCGAGTGACTTCGGCAGCGTCACATACAGCTCCCACAGCAGACGAGCAGCTCCTATCTCGAGGCATTGGTAAGCCATCGACCCCTCAATGCATGCGTGGCACACCGTGACGACTGGATGCAAATCAAGAAGTTCGTAAGTGTCCTGTATTTGCGCGTGTTGAACTGTGACAGCGCACCGGTAAAGAGCAGCGACTCGTGTACTTCGAACATCTCCCATCTACAAACGTATGAGTAGAAACGCAATCAGTGGCGGTTGGATGCACTTCAAGGATGAGTTTGCACAGCGTACTCGACACCGTGGGACGTGGATCTCTCCCACGCAAAATCCATCGTCGCCTGCTCTTCTATCATTCGGCTCAGATGGTCGACTGCGTGATCCAGACCATGAGACGCCTCACAGCCATCACAGCACTTGAATGCATGGCTCGTACCGATCACAGTAGGTCCGTCAAAACTCTCAAATTCACTGCGGTCTTCGGGATCAATGAGCCGCATGGCCAAGTCGGCCAGTGCATCTCGGACCGCAGAACTCTCGCTGCTTGTGCGCAAGACATCGAGTTGCCGGGCGATTGTCACGGCCGCTCGCTGCTTGCGGCGACGCTGTTGGTTCGCACCATTCGTCGCCACTGCGGCCATGGGGTGCGTGAAGAAGCCGTCGACCATGTTAGTTACCACCGCCGCATTCGCCGTGCACTGCCCAAAATGGATACATCCTGCAGCTACGAAACGACGCGTAACCCCTCGTGTAACCCATCCATCGTATACGTAAGCGTGTATACCTGTATACCTTGAAGATTCACGCCATGTGTCCCGTGTTTGAGAATCTTCAACAAGGGACCATCACTGGACTGTAGAATCAGCCAAATCTGCAGAAGCTTTTCCGCGCCTTGTCGCAGGGCGCCATCCTGCTCGCTCCACGAGCCCAAACAGACGCACCGCCACGACCAGAATAACCATTTGCGAGGCTCGCAGGGGCAGTGGGAACGTTCCCACCGACAGTGATCAGAGCGCCAGTAGGTACGGCCGCAGCAACACGCAACGCAGCATCAAAACGCGATCATCCCATACTCCAATCCAGTGATTTTGGCTCCGTCCAGTGATCGTTGCCAATAATTAGACGCCGTCCCCTCCGGTAAGTTCGTACCCGTCCGTCTGAGACCACAGTCGCCAGTGTGAAGTATCGGGCTCATGTTGAATCTCAGGCTGAACGTCGGCGGACTTCTGGATTCTGGTTGCATCCCTGGATCACATCCACAGAATCCACGTCCAGAGCGGAGAGAGTCCAGAGTCCTGGATCCAGCGTCCAGGGATCCGGAGATGGAGGCGCCAATTCCAGTATATCTGAGGAGCCCGAAGGGGTCGGATGAGACCACTGCGTTCCACCCCGCAACTCCGCTCACGCCCAACGAGTCGATGTGGTCGCGGCTCTTTCGTCCGTTCTCGCTGCAAAGCCCCACGTCGCAACGTTTCCTGGTGAGTTGCTTCGATCCATTCCGAGTCCGAGGGGGTCTCTGACCATGACCGATGCTTGGTGTGTTTCGTGCCCCTACAGCCAAAGCTCAAGTCTGGACGGCTCATGCTCGAAGCCGGTGCCACGTCCGAGTGGACGCAGTTTGAATTCGTGCTCGCAGGCTCTAGTATCGGAGACCTGGGGCTGTACTACTACGCCGACAAGGCTGACAGCACGCCGGTAGGCTGCATCCAGCTCCACAGTGCCCACATCGACTTACTCGAAGAAGTCTTGATGGTCGTCACGCAGGACAAGACGTGGTTTCTGTGTGCGGAGCACGGTCGAGAGGCCAACGAGTGGGCAGAGGTGATCTGTGCATCCATCGACAAGGTCAGTCAAAGCGTTCTCCTGCAAGGAAAGTCCTCGCGCAGCAAGCGCCGTCGCATGTCCAGCCAGGCTTCCCATGTGACGCTGCGAGAGATTCAGTCGCGTGAGCCGAAAGCACGTGTGGACGAGTTCCTGGAGATCTTTGTGCGATCCAAGGCGGAGGATATTCGTCTCCAGGCGATGGAAGGAGCGTTCTCCTGGTCGTGTATGCGCAATATCGCGTGGAAACTATGGTTGGGAGTGCTACCAGCGGACGAGCCCTTCAGTACATGGATTCCAACAGCTCAGGCGAGGCGCGTCGAGTACGAATCGCTCCGTTCAAAACACGCTCTGTTCCAGAAGTTTCTGGACGGTGAGCAGAACAACAGTGAGTTCATCACGGCGTGTGAGACCTCCGAGGACAACACGCTGTACAACATCTTCAAGGATGTCATACGCACGCGTGGGTCGATGGATTTCTTCCGTAGTCCTAGTCTCCAGTGCATGCTGATCCGCATCCTGTACACTTACTCGCACGCACATCCTGAGGTCTCGTACAACCAAGGCATGGGCGAGCTACTGGCTACAATTGTCTACCTTCTTCACATCGAGCAGTGGCCTGCCCAGCCCACAGTCACCTCTAACAGCATGAGCAACAGCTTCTACTCGGTGGAGATGCCCAAGTCAGGCTCATCTGTCTCACTGTCCGCATCTACGGTTTCTCTGTCGGCTTCGTCCAGTACCGGCTCCTTCATCACTATAACACCGAGCAGTTCCAACGAACGCCTGAGTGAAAGTGACTCGGAAGACGCATCGTACGTGTACGTGGACAGCTTTATTGACATTGAGGACGACAAATCGTACCTTGATCGCAGCAAGTTTCTACGCGCGACTCCATTCTGTGGTGGATCCGGCAAATATCTCGAGTACGTACTGCATGCCACAACCGATCGATGATGAAGTAGAGTACTGACATCGTTGTGTGACCACTTTAGCTGCTGCAAGGAGGTGGTCGAAGAGATACTTCGCGACATCACAAACTCCTCATTCCTTGAGCACGATGCGTACTTTCTCCTCGTAGAGATCATGGATCGCATGGCTGGAGCCTACTGTCCCGAGATCGCATCGCCATCGAAAAAACGAACAAGCCTCGCGTCAGCAAGCAGCTCTGCAGTCTTGCCCCAATTGCCAGCTGGTGAAATGGCTTGCTCGCCACTGTACGAGCAGATGAACCGCATCCACAACCACATTCTTGGTCGCTGCGATCCTCCGACGGCTCGCCATCTCTCTGTGCTCGGCGTCGAGCCTCAAATGTTCCTCCTTCGATGGGTCCGTGTACTCATGTCCCGCGAGTTCGAGATGGCCCAAGTCTGGCAAATCTGGGACTCGATCTTCAGCCTCACACCGAGTGACTTTTCGTTCATCAACTTGCTATGTGTGGCCGCTGTACGAGAATTCCGTGACGAAATCTTGCAAGTCGAGGACGCGACCGCAGTGCTGCTGTGTCTACGAGATCTGTCGGAGAAAGTTGACGCGGATCGGCTTGTGGAGAATGCCCGGGAGCTCTACGACGCGTTACTGATCGCTGCTGCCGTGGAGGCTGCCGAGTCGCGGTGAGACTTTCATCTATAAGTGAAGCACACATGAAGGTTTTAACCGAGCAGCCATCTCTATTTTCTGGCTTCACACTACGGCGGACTATTTCTTGGCCTTGGGCTTGGTGGGCTTGCGACCGAGGAGGTTTCCCTTGTTCTTGGCCTGGTGGTTGAAGGGAATACGCTTGGGCAGCGACGGTTTGCTTTGGTTGGTATCCTTGAGATTAGTACGCGGCAGATCCGTTACGATCTTGATGGTCTCCTTGGCCTCGATCATCTTGTCGTGGTCCGACTGGAAAGTGCAATTGAGAATGCATCGGTATCAGTACGAAGAACTTTAATGGAGGATGTCAACCAACTCACGTAGTCGGTGCGGAAGGTGATCATGCTCTCAAGCTTCTTGCGGTTGTAGAAGTGGCCGTTGATATCGACGAGGTAGAAGCCCGAGTCCTTGCCCACCTTGAGGATCATGTTCTTCTTCATGTTTGGGTTGGCGGAGACGTAGGCAGCCGGCACATCGAAGGGCTCACCCAAGTTCTACACACCACATCCACACACGAGTAGGTCAACAGTTGGCCTACAAAGATGAGATATCTAAATAGCAACGTACGCCGAAGAACTTGTGCGTGGTGATGCGAAGCTTGTCACCAGCGCCAACCACGGAGATGCGCGCCACCGATCGCTGTCGAGATGCACGCGTGAGGATCGAAAGCACCAAGTTCAGAGCAGATAGACACCGAGACTTGTACCTTGGCGTGGAAGCCGATGAGAAAAGCGAGCATGATGCTCGATCCAAAGCCAATAGACGAGCCCAAGTCGTTGGTCACGAACGAGAAGAACGAACCAGCCTCTGCCTCGACCTGCGGCAGCACTAGTACACGCAGAAGCACCCCCCTCAATCAGCTTCGCGTTAACAACATAAAGAGAGACTCCAGGTCATACTCACTCTCGATGAGGCTCTGCTCATAGCCCTTGAACCACGACCAGAACGCGATCTATTCAGACGCCAAACCATGAGACCTCGGGTACACAAACCTTGCTACGCAACGCATCAGGGACAAACGCACGTGCGCCAGCGAACCGGCAGAGAGGATGCCGAAGTAGCTCTATAACAGACCAGCAAACACCGCCATCAGAACCATCTCCACTGCTGTACACTGCCGCCATCGTCCGTCAAAGCAGTCGTCACCTTGCGCGAGTACTCGTAGAGCAAGTCTCCGTTCGTGCGGTCGTGCTGCTCCGGGTGGTTGCTCAGCACCTGGTCCCAGATCTTCTTGTTGGTCAAAGGCTCCTCCGCTTGCTTCTTCTTCTCGTCCTTCACTGCTGGAGCCTCACCCACAGGCGGCGTTGGCGCGCTGAGGGCGATCAATCACACAGTCACGCAGCATGTAAATGTCACCACCACACCATTCAAAACTGGTCGATTTCGTCGGCGCGTACTTGGAGCTGAAGGCACGCAACGCCGTCACCGTATGCGCAGAACGTGGCGCATGCTGACGGGCGAGTGGTGGTAGCGCGGCGCGGCGCGCGAACGTCGTGGGACGTAGCAGCAGCATGAGGACCATTGTCGACTTCCACTTGTGGTGTCGGGCAATTGGTTGCGGGGTCCAAGAGCTCACTTGTAACGGATGTTGCGCGAAGGTTGCACGAAGGATGGGCGAATCTGTGACGTGCGCCGATTCTGGATTTCTCGAGCGCTGTCAATTGCGAAGAGCTACGCCAAACGGAGCCACGATGGACGTGACGATCAACCGCACGCGGCCGCGGGAGGTTCCCGTGTCCAAGCCTTCCACAGAGCACGCCTACATGTGCGCTAGCTACATTGTGCATTCTATTGTGAGCTCATGCTCTTGGACTCTCTGCTGATGAGGTCTTGTCGGTGTGCATAGCCCACGTGTGCTGTTGCGTGAGGACGAGCTCCACCGCGGATACGACCGCAACAAACCAGGATGGCTTCCGAGCGAGAAGAAGCCGGGGGCGTCCAAGCACTTATCCTCTGGGCGAGCGAATGAGAATGTTCACAACAGGTGCGCTATTCCATTGTCCAAGCGATGTGATGAGGAGCTCTTTTGACAACCACGTCTTGGTGTGTGGTCAACAGGATCGAACCTCAAGAGACGGTGTCTGAGCTAGACACCGATCGCATCAAGCACGTTGAGGACGAGGTGCGTCATTGGGACCCTTCCGTAAGATGCAGTCGAAGCGCATGCCATGCTAACGGCGACTCGTGTGGTCTCCAGATAACTCACCTCGAATGCGAGGTACTCACCAATCCCCACACCGAAGACGACCAATATGAAGCACGCCTGACCCAACGCCTTGCATGTGTGTGCTTTCGTAGCTTGATGCCTTCGTCCGTGACTTCCACATCGCGGCGACAACTTTCTCCGCGCAGGCACGATCGCAAAAGCGGTGCGTTTCCCAACATCTTGGACGCAGCAGCCGACTGCCACTGACCTACTCTTCGCTCTGCTGATGTCAGGCTACTCCAGCGCATGGCAAAGCCTCGGTCTTCGCCGTGAGACGAGCACGCATTACATCGCGGAATAATAAATTATATTTTGGCTTTGTTCCTCGGATTTCCTCCACAACGGCTCCTACCTTGACGTGAATCGATTACACACGAGTCCGTTCAGAAGATGTCGGGTGGCGGCGGCGGCATGAACGTGTTTGGACGGCCACTGCTGCGGTCGTTCTGCTGCACCATGAACTGGAGACGGTAGTTGGTGAGACGTAGCTGCTTCACTTGGTCCTGGAGTCCCTCGATCACGATCTGCTGGTCCGCGACCTGCGCCCTGTACGTGTCGGCATTGCCCACAGCAGTCCGCAGCAGTTGGTTCTGGTGCTCAAGCGTCTCCACGCGGCGCTGCATGTGCTGCATCTCGAGCTGCAGGCGCTCCATGAACAACTTCTCCTGCTCCTGCACTTTCCGCTCGTACTGGTCCTGCATCTGCTGGGCCATGCGCGAGTACTGCTCCTGCAGCATGGCGACTTGCGCTGTCGTTGGCGTTGGCATTGGCTGCTGTTGTGTCTGGTCTTCATGCTGGTTGCCATCCGCAGTCGCTGGCTGTTGCTGCTGTGGCGCGGGCGTTTGGAGCTTGAGCGCATTGAGCCGCTCGATCGCGCGGTCCAGTCCATATTCCATCGTGGACGTCCCGGTGGCCACCAACAAAAAACCGCAGAAGAAAATCAGACTGTGGCGCCAACAGAACAACCAACAGAACTGAAAACAGGGAAAGTGTCCCCGTGCGTGGTGCTATTCCACGAAAATCAATCAGCGCCGAGTTTACGGAACGCGTTTGCTTTGATGCTCGCCGTTCAATCGACGCGCGTCGCGATCAAGTGGCAGATGGAGACGAGCGCTCCGTGGAGATAGCGGTGTGTGCGTGGCTGCTGCTGGGGGTACTCCAGTCCTGGCTTCACTCGAACCGGCGGTCGATTGATGCCCTGTTCACCGGCAACAGACACGAGTCTGGTATTGTTGTCCAGGTTTCCCACGTATGCACGACGATGAGCCGTGCTCATTCGTCAAGTTGATGAATAGGGGTGAAAACTACCCCGTATTTTGCAAAGTTTCGATTCTATCACCGCAGTTCACCCACAGAGCACAGCAATTTTGCACGCGGTGGTTCTCGAAGACAACACGGGGTAGGGCTAGTCTGATCTCATCGGAAAGCATCTCGAATCTGGGTTCTGATTTGATGATTGGCCAAAACCAACAGTGATGGAGATCTCTGATTGATGGAAATACGGCGGATGGCTACATCGCTCATCAGCGAGAAAGGGTGCATTCGATCAGGCTATGACGGTGATCTCAAGTCTTCAAAATGCATCATATTGAAAGGGTATCTCTGCTCTCGAGCGTTCTGCACTTGCATCTTGCCTATGTGATGGAGGTTCTCTTTGCGACTTGCTGCTGCCCGTCTGCGGTCGCGACCTGCGTGACGACAACCTCGCATTCGTCAGCGTTCGAGAGGAGGGCTGTCTCGCTCTCCGTGTCGTCGTCATCACTGTCAGCTTTGTGGTTTTCCTTCAAGGTCACATGCTGCAGTTGAGCATTCAGCTCACGTCGAGTGTACACAAAAAGAAAGCCCATCGCTAGCACTGTGCACACTAGACCAACGGCGAGCATGATCCAGCGAGTAGCCCCGCTTGTAGCAGCTGCGGCATCTCCTCCATCCGCCAGTGCTCCACTCGACTTGACTAGATCCTTGGTTTGGTAGCCGATGTACGCCCACATGAGAGCACTAGGAAAGCCGCCGATGAAAGATGTGATGCCGAACTTGGTGAGTTTGAGATCGGTTATGGAGAGACCATAGCACTTGACGACGGGTGGAATGCTGGACAACTGGATGAGGAGGAGTGGCTTCCAGTTTGGGCCTTCGACGACGCTTGTCAACGCTGTGAAGAGAGGGAACTTGGACTGCAGATAGCTTCCGAGTCGTTCCTTTCCGAGCCGCTTGCCCAGTAAGAACGCCACAAGCGAACCACAGGTCTTGCCAACTGCGTTCAGTAGCATTCCTTGCACGAGGCCAAAGACGGATCCGGAGAGGATTTCCAGCATCGTCGCTGGGATCGCCAGCGGGATTGCAATGCAGAACACTAGTGGAAGTAGCAACGCGCCCCATGCTGGATGGACGTCGATCCACAATCCCACACTCGCAAGTGTAGCCTTGATAGGAAGCTCAGTGATCAGCGCCGCGCTGACGCTGACAAAGAGCGCCCCAAAGAAGATGTGCTTGAGTCGATTCTTGATCTTGGCTGACATGCGAGGACAGCGCTTCTGCAAGCGGTGGGGCGAGCGGAACTCACCATCATATCGCAGCAAGCGCACTTGTTCGATTTCCAGATCCATTCGCTTGGATGGTGTTCGCACTTGCACAAGAGAGTCTGGAGAAGGAGGACACGCAGTGGTGTCTCTTGTTGGAGTCACTTGAATATTGAACGGCGGTGGTGGCAGCATCGTCGGCGTGTCCCAGGCTCAGGCGATCTATCAATTCATTCGACGATCGCAATGCACTCGCGTCTTGTCGTTCTTTCTATTTATTTCTGAAGCCATGTCGGGACCAGAACTGATGTACGTACGTCTTGTAGTGTGCTGACGTACGCACGCAAGTCCATATTGTGGAGGTGAGACAGCACTGTAGCCACTGGCTCCACCGGTTCTTGCATGGCGCATTGTGGTCATCAGGCCATCCTCAGGAGGGTTCTGGTGAGAGGGGTCGCTTCGATTACGGCTCCTATCGACATCATTCATAAATACTTCTTCATTCCATCACACGATCATCAACCTATCTACTTCTATCTTCAGTCTCGCACCCTACCTACGCTGCCGTGTTGGAGCGCAACCGAGTCTGACCACTGCCCTCCTCCCCGTGTGTGGCGATGCCTGAGTCGATCACAATAGAAAGTGGGGAAGATTCTTCTTCACTGCCGCTGGCGTATTCGCGCTTCTGCAGCTCTGCCAGCTCTCGTTTTGTGTAGACTACCAAGAATGTCATCGCGATGACTGTGAGAATGCCGCCCCCAACAAGCAGCACGACCTTGCTCTCACTCAGCTCGCTCTTCCCAGACAAGATACCGGCAATGTCGCTCGCCTGACTACCGATATTTGCCCAGAGAAACGCGTGTGGCGTGCTGCCGACTGCCGAGGAGATCGCGAAGCGTGCACCCGAGATGTTTGTGATCGCGAGACCGTAGCACTTGACCAGGTTCGGGATGCTCGCGAGCTGGAAGAGGATGACAGGCTTCCAGCTGGAGCCATTCATGACCTCTGACAATGCTCGGAAGGTCGGGAACTTGGTCGCCAAGTAGTCGCCGATGACCGCCTTCCCAATCCGTCGACCGATCAGGAACGTGAACAGCGATCCGCCGGTCTTGCCGATGAGAATGACGACGACTCCGAGAGAAACACCAAAGAGCGAGCCAGCCACGGCCTCTACAATCGTCGACGGTATGCACAGCGGAAGAGCGATCCAGAACATCAAGATGCCGGCAAATGTACCCGAGAACGGGTGCTGCTTGATCCACGTCGAGGTCTCCAAGATGCACGCCTTCAACGGCAGCTGAGACAGGATGTACACCGCGACCAGTACACTGATCGCCAGCAGTGCGCACTTGGCCGCAAAGTCGCGCTTGCGTTCCCACTCTTCCTGCTGCAACGACAGCTCGCACTCGCTTGCTGCGGAGTCGCCAGCATCGTTCGTCTCCACGAGCTTGAGGTGTTCGCCGTCCATGCTCGAGAGGCGCCGCTTCCACGAATTGAGACGCCACTGGAAGAGCGCTGCGCGCACGCGACGCACTTCGTTCCACAGCGACGGTTGCATGGTCCGGTGGGCACGAGTGGGAGGCAGAGGACACAAGTGCAGAGATCAACTGCGCGTGCTCCAGGTCCGCGCAGGAGCTCTTCTCGGCAGCAGCTCCAAAGTCGAAGCCACTGGTCTCTGCCGGGTCCAAGTCGGTTGTCGCATCCGTGTGTTGCGCTGTTGACGGCGTGGGTGATGACGACGGACCATCACTCTTGCGAAGAAGTGGACCAAAAATACGCACATTTCAGAAAAAGCGCTTTTTATTTGTACCAAACAGTGGAAGTGTACCCATGTGGAGAAGGGATTGATTGGGTTGTGTTTACGACCGAGTCAGGGAGCTCTCACTGCTGCTGCTGGAGCAGCACGTCGAGTAACGAGCGACCAAACCAAAGCAGTGCTGGGTCGTTGCGGGTGAGTGTGTAGCTCTCGAGCTGGTCGTCGAAGCCGATGGCCTGGAGGAACTCGAGGCTTTCGGGAAAGCACGCGATGCGCGTGGAGAAAAGGCGGTTGGCCTTGCGGATCGATCGGTACTTTTCCTCCTGTGGGTGCTGGACGATGTTGGACACCATCTTGTGCAGAATCGATGCTGCACTAGATGCGACATCAGCGGAATAGCGAGCCCGGAGATTCTCGAGTGCATGCTGGAGACGCAGCTCACGTTCACCTGTTCCACGCAAACGTTAGATTTGCAAACCCTCTGAACTCTATGAAATGCCATGGATGTGACGTACTTGGCTGGTAGTCTCCAAACGATACGTCGATGAGTGGCGTCTGAGGAAGCTGCGCGGGTGCTGGTGGAGGAGCCACATTCGTCTGGGTCTCTGGAAGATCAACGTCCATGGCTTCAGGGATGGATGTATCTCTGGCGTCGGTGGGGAAACTCTCAACGACCGGGGTGACGACTGGTGAAGGTCCTTGAACTGGAGCAACAAGCTGTGGTGCTGCTGCAGATTGAGCAGGAGCTTCACGGATAGACTGCGAAGAGGTCGAGCCAGACGATCCAGTTGTATCTGGAGTTGTTGGTGGCGTGCGAAGCAGCCTACTGACTGTTGTGCCGCCACCGCCGAGACGTTGCCCACTGGCAGATGATTCCTCGTCGCGATCAGCAATGGTAGCAACTCTAGTAGAACCTCCGACAGCACGCCCGCCGTTGTTGCTCCAATCCAGCTCATCACACTCGCGCTCAACGACTCGCATCAACTGGTAAAACTTGGAGTCGTGTTCTGAGTGAACCTGTGGGTGGAGAAGCTACATGAGTCCTTCTGTAGTCTTGCAAGGTTTTCGCAAGCGCACACACGTACGTTGTGAGTGAGCTCGTGGAACAGAACTTTCTTGATGCTAATCCATGCACATAAAACAATTAGTGGTCATGGTGAAAGGCCATGGCAGGAGCATGAGATGGACATACTTCAAGAACTTGCGGAAGCCCTGAAGATCATCCGTTCGAAGCCGCAACAGAATCTTCTGTCCTTTGTTTTGGTTGAGACCAAGTACGCATACTGGGTCAACACCGACTTTTCCGTCTGGATACATCTCTGCGAGACAGCCGACGCTCCACCTATCCATCCACAGGTCAGTCTCTGCCCAAGCGAGATGAGTCGTTGATTCACTGCACACGTACTTGTGCTTGGCCATGACCGCGAGAATACCTCGGTCATTTGCGAGCTGCTCTAGAATATCGCGGGCTCGATGGGCATCACGAAAGTTCTCGAGGACCTTGATCATCAACAGAACACGAGGTAAGTTCTGTGACTGCGCAAGATCCATTGAACTCAGCACCGTGGCCTCACCTCAATCGCATGGAATCGATAGTCAGTCGCAACAGCCTCGCGAGCCTCGATCTGCTCGTTACGTCGTTCAATGTTGACGACCCGTCGGTTTGATCTACACAGTTGGCAATATCGATCTTGTCAGCACTCGCGCTCCGATCTACACCAAGAAACTCGCTCGTCGTCGTCGTACCGTATCCGCAGCTCTGCCTCCACCTCTTCCTGCGTCTTCTTCATGCCTTCGATCACATCTCTCGTCGCCCCCGCCATGAGCATGATGCGCATTGGAGTTGCTCCACTGCCCCACCCGAGCGACTGCAGCGTGGCGCTCGCATCCGTCTCGAATTCCACACGTTTCTTGTTGAAAAACACGCGCTGGGCGTCCTTCACCACGTCGAACTCAACCTCCAGCAGCTCCTGTAGCTGTGCCCACGTCGTATTGTGTCCACTGGGGAGCTCGAGCTCCTTCGTCTGGCCTTTGAACTGCACGTGCACGCTCGCCATGTTGTGGTGGTCTGCCGCAATTGCTGAAATGAGCTCCTGGATTGACCAGGTCTTCACCGTTTTCTTGGTCGAACCAATCACCATCACTCTGGGGTGCAGCTACGTCATCAATCTCTCCATCACGATTGGACAAATATCAAACATCTAATATTATCCAATCAAATCACACTAACAATACCGCAATCAAATCATTTCAACCAATGATTAGCCTAGGATTGTATCATTGGCTGATATCAAGAAGGGTACAGAAATAGAATGCGAAATGGGCTCGGAAATGCGGATCGGTTGCCTGGGTTCTGCTCACGCGAAGAGCTCCTTATCGCCGCGTGTGGAGAAGCACCGAGGCGGACGAGCGTGCTGCCAACAAGACCGCTACCGGCACCTTGCAGTGGCAGTGTCCTGGCTGCCTGGAATCACTCAATGGCGGGCTATGGGGCGCGCTCCACCGGCGCGAACGCGAGCCGCGGTGTCGGCGAGTCGCTGATCTTGAAACGACGCCAGCGAGACGATACGCTGGCGCACTATGCGGACACGGTGAAGGGGCTGACGAAGATGAACTCGCGGGCCGAGTGGGAGCACACTCTGGACGTGAAGGCCGATGCGACGCATCTGCAACGCACGGTGAGCAAGCTCAAGAACCAGCACGAGTCGCAGCTCCATTCACGACGCCTGCGGTGCGGAAGCTCTGCTGTAGGTGGGGAGACGTGTGGAGTGGTACTGATGACATGGTGTGAGCAGACTAGCGGACTTGTACAATCGCGAGATGGAGGAGTGGAAGCAGGCGTGTCTGGATAATATGGAGACGCCGGAGGACCGCAAGGCCAAGTGAGTTCCTCCAGTCGTCTCTTCCATGGGCACCCTTTGTGCTTTCTGACAGTGAGTGTATTGGTAGGATGATCCAGAGAGCGATGGAGCTGAAGGAACGGCGAGAGCGCGAGCGTATGGCAATCGTGGAGGAAAAACTCATGCAGCACTACCGGTGAGTGTTTCCCTTGCATCTCGCAGAGCCACTCCGCCTACGGATGGCTAACGCTGTCTGGTGTGGGATGAACAGCGAGGCTTGCGATGATCTTCGCGTCGAAGACTCCCGTAAGTTGACCAAGGTGGTTGTGAAAGACCGAGAGACACAGCTGGAGGAGCGCAAGCGTCTTGAGGAAGAAGAGAAACTCATTGAGGCTCGGATGGCGCAGCTCTGGGAGGAAGACCGACTGAAGAAGGAGGAGCGAGAGCGTCGCGATCGCGAGATGGCTGCCAAGCGTGACGCCGAGGTCAAAGCGATTCTGGACCTTCAGGTTGACCTCGTCAAGAAGCACCGAACCGAAGTAGAGGAGCACAAGCGTAAGGAAGACGAGGAACTTTTGTCCGAGTGGGAACGGCTGAAGCGCGTCGAGGACGAACTGGCAGAGCAGGCACGGCAGAACGAAATCCAGCGTGCAATGGATATCAAGCGCTTCAACCTTGAGCGTATGGAAGCCAGCAAATCCTCCGCGGACCGCGAGCGAGAGTACGATAAGCGGTTATTGGAACTCGCTCTCGCCCAAGAAGCTGAGTCCAAGCGTCGTGAGAAAGAATTGCAGGAGAAGTACAAGCAGGAGCAGCTCGAGTTTCAGGCGATGCTTCGCAAGCAAATGGAAGTCGAGGCCGAAGACCATTCACAATTGGACAAGATGCGTCAGGACATGGAGCAGCAGGTGTGGGCAAAGCGGGATGCGCAACATGCTGCCGAAGAGGCCGCTCGCCAGGAGCTGCTTCGGCAGGTAGTGAACACGCGTACGCAACAAATGCAGGACAAACGTGAGCAGAAAGTGACTATGAAGCACGAAGAGCTGGCGTACATGGAACGAGTAAAGCGGGACACGGAGGAAGCGCTGCAGAAGGAGTTGCGCGAGCAAGAGGAGCGGCGACAAGAGCTCAAGCGCAACCAGTCAGAGTTACTGAAGCTGCAGGAAGAGCGTCGAATCGCGGAAGAGCAGAAGAAGCAGACGGAGTACTTGGAGCTGAAGCGCATGCAGTTGGCGGAGAAGAAGCACAAGGAGCGGGTTACTCACTTTGCGACGACGCAGCCCTCCACGAATCACCGTCGAAAGAGTGCGCAATGGTACTTTGACGCATAGTGGTTATCCGATTCTCCAACCTCATCGCCACCTCCTGCACTCGGAGACGCTGGCTGTACAAGTAGCTAACATCACACCCACAACAATCCATTTCTTGCTTTTCTTCTGTTGTCATTCATGCCAGTGCACCTCACGCCGTCAACTCGGCCTCCTGCGGCTGCTCCTGCAGCTCCACTTCTGCCAACCAGTCCACGGCTGCCGCACCAGAGCTCGCTTCTTTTTCGCCATCCAATCGGATCAGCTTGTTGCACTCCTTGGACAGCTCACCGAGTCCCAGTCGGCCCTTGCGCTGAATGAACTTGGCCACTTTGTCCATTTCTTCCTCGGTGATGTAAATGAACTTGCCTCGGTCATCGATGATGCCAGTGATGCGGTTCGACTGCTGCAACGCCTCCACACGGTTGATCGCATCCTGCGTCGGCAGGTTGAACGCCGCACCGAGATCTTCAAGCAGAACGACCTTACGAGCCTGTTTGCCATCATACCAACCATCAGAAACAAGCCCAGGCCATAGAGTCACTACCAGCGACATCGCAGGATTGTGTACCTTGATGTAGTCCACAAACTGCTGCAGCAGCATCTGCGATTCCTCGCTTTCCGCATCGGCCTTGGCGCCTTCCTCCTCCACAGTGAACATCGCCTTCCACTGGTCGAATTCCTCCTGCTCTTTCTTGGCCTTTTCTTCTTCCAGACGCCGCGCCTGCTCCTCCTGCTCCTGCTCGAGTCTCTCCTCTTCCTCACGCTTCTTTCGGTACGCCTCGTCCTTCTCGTCCTGGCGCTTGCGGTTCTCTTCACGCTGTTGTTCATCAAACTACACACACCGCCACAACAAAACTCGCTACATCAGTCGCACATTTCATCACTCGAGTGCGGCAGAATCACACGTACGCGACGAAGCTCCTCGCGTTCACGGCGCTTGAGTTCCTTCTGCAGCTCCTTCTTGGACATCGTGCGGCTACACGAGCAAACGCAATACACCATCAATCACTGCTAGCCAGCTCTTCCTTCGTACACAAAACAACGCCTACGGCTCAATCACATCGCGTTCGCCCTGTGCCACACCAGCGTCTCCCTGCTCTCCAGCGGCGTCCTCAGCAACCGCATCCCCAGCGGCGGCGTCTTGCTGCTGCTGTGGCTGGTTGTTCTTCTTCTCCTTGCGCTTGCGCAGCGCCGCAAGGCCTCCAGCAGCTCGCCGTCCACCGGCTTTCACGACTTCTTCGTCATTCTGTGCGGGTGCATCCGCCACTTTCTACAGTCGCCATCCCGTCATGGACATCAAGATCGTCAGTCATTGGGGCCAGCTCCTGCGCTGGAAACGAGGAGCTACGAGTCCGTACCTTGCTCTGGAAGAAGCCAGCGAAGAAGAGAATGGCACCGACGATGATGCTCAGGCCCGAGAGCGAGATAGCGAGCAGCACAGCGTCCGACGGCATCGTTCTTCCCTTCGAGATGCCTGCGCGAGGTGGTCTCACTTGATGGCGTCTGCGAGGGAGCGACTGTCACTCATCATGCTCAGGGTAGTGACATATAGTCACTATGCTTCTAGTGTAGTGACGTATATGCTGTTATGCAGGTCCCTCAATCGATGTCTCCTTTGACGGTCGACGTCTCCCCCGCACTGCCCCAAGAGCTTGAGCCTCAAGCTCTTTTCCTCAGCGAGCAGAAGCAATCGAGACAATGCTACAGCTGGGACTTGAAGTTTTCATGTGCCAGGCTCTCTACGTTGGGCGGCTACGACCATGGCCCATCGTGCACGAAGTCATCCATTTGAGAGTGAAAGTGGAATGGCGGCTGCACCCCAAACGCAGCGTTCGATCCACCACGGCTGCTACCGGTGCTGTGAGCGCAGGCTCTGTTGTGGGTCCACATGGAGGTCTCTTTAACTGCGAAGAGAGTGGCCCATGCGGTTTGGATGAGCAGCGGGTCCTGGGATGGGCTCAAATCGGTCCGCATGAAGAGAATTGAGTCCTCGCGTCCGCGAGCAGAGCAATCAACGAGAGTCTACGTGTATCTAAGCAGGGCAATCATTGTGGAGCGGCACATCATTACAGTGTACTGTACAGCACTCAGTTCAGCTCCGCCT
This sequence comes from Pythium utonaiense, assembly GCA_023334595.1. Classification (NCBI taxonomy): domain Eukaryota; phylum Oomycota; class Peronosporomycetes; order Pythiales; family Pythiaceae; genus Pythium; species Pythium utonaiense. The sequence continues at coordinate 8,274 of JAADVE010000010.1, read as the reverse complement.
CAGCCTGGAGAAACGGCCATCTCGGACAACTGCGCAAACTCGCATCGCTGCAACCGTGCAGCAATGCATGAGCACAGCACAGCACAGGGAGGAGCCCCAAGAGGGGAGTCCCAACCGCGTCTCCATTGCACTGTCGATCAGTTGATCAGCCTTGTGAAAATCAGCTGGGAGAAACGGCATTCGGTCTGATCCAAAAAAGAAACATCAGTCGCTTGCCGTTCGCTCTCCTGTCCAAGTCGTGAGCCAAACCAAGCACTCAAGAACAGAAGGGCTGGCTCGTCTCTGGTACTGTGAGAGGAAAGCCACTGATTTTGACAATTTGGTCCCCCACAACATGAACCAAACTCCATGACGAAGTGCCTTCCGTTGCCGTTCATGAACACGCACACAAATCAAAGACCCGACTCCACACTCGCACGCGCAGAGTGGCCAGCGCACTCTCTGCTGGATGACCGTGCTACGAGGCGTGGCTTGGTGTCTCGAATGGGGGGCTTTGCAGACTGGTGAGTCCACGTCCGGAGTGCTCGCATTGCACATGGACGCCATGATGGACGCCGTCGAATCGTAGCTTTGCCAGATGTCCGCGAGTCGCATTTCACGGACACTACATGCCTGACACTCGGGTCCTGATTGTCGATTCACCCTCGCTGGTTTCTATCTCAAATTCAACGAAGCGAGCACACAGCAAGGCGCGAAGCCTGTGGCGACGGAGGTGACCCTGCCTTGTGCCTGCTTTTCGCTACGCATGCACATTCAGAGTCGTTGGTGCGCGCACACGGACGGGAGGCAGCGAGGGAACGCGTGGATTTACAGTCCATTACCGATCTGACATGCGCCTACAACCTCTGGGTTTCCTTGGATTTCCCAGCTTGGGAATGGACAGTCTGTGACGTGCGCCACCCACTAGAGTCAGTCACAGCTTGCTGCTAGTAATTTGTGTGGTGGAAGTGATCAACTCGACTGCTGTGCAGTGTGTCAAACCATCGAACACGCAGTGACGTCAATGCATCCCGGGCTACTAGGCTACCACGCCTTGACGGGCGACTCACTCGACAGAGCCACTCCAAAATTAGAGCGACGATAGGTGCCAGCAGCGTATCATTGGTATCATTGCGTCCGCACAGACCCGGCTTCAGTGAAGCACTGCACGCACGCCACTCTAGTTTAGTGTATTGTCGTACTGTACAGCCTGGCCCAGGCAATTGCGAGCGTCGGCAGCTGACTCCGTCAGTCACTCGTCATCCCCAGAACCCGAAGCAGTTGGGCGTCGTCTCTGCAGCTCCGACCACCAGAGGACGTGACCGGCCGTCGAGACTTCGATTCGAGGGAGAGACCACCAACACACACAGTACGTGCGGTACGAGGAACGCCTCGACCCTCTCTCCTTTGCGTTGCGACATAGCGGCAAATTCTCCAACAAACTTCTTCCCTCGCCCACACAGAGGTGACCGACTTGCGACCTGCAGACCACAAGCCAAGCGCGTCCTTCTCTTCCTGTGCGTCTGTGTGCGTGTTCAGCAAACACTTTCTTCCGCCTCACGCATCCCGCCAGAAGCTCTTGAGCTGGGTGAGTTTGCATAGAACAGCCTGCCCCGGAGCCTCGCCCATCCCACCACCGCCGAAGGGAGTCAGGCCGTCGTTCCGCCATGTCGAGTGTCGGCTCGTACAGCTCATCCAGCACCGTCAGCGGCAACCCCATGAACAGCGGCGGTAGTTCCTTCTCCATGTTTCCGCTGGTGGAGAAGACGTACCGCGTCAAGGTGACCGAGAGCATCGAGCGCGACCTGCGATTCCTCGGTCAGTCTCGTATCGATGCACTCACGTCCGAGTTCGACATGACGCTCGTGAAGGAGAAGGGCAACCTGAAGATGTACGAGCTCGAGGAGAACGAGTTCTTCACCATGAAGGGCGTGACCACCGTCACGGCGCCGCTCGTAGATGTCATGAACATGCTCAAGATGGATTCGACCAACAAGCTGCGCGAAGTCATGGGCGACATCTTCGGAACGCTCTTCCTGGACGGCGTTGTGCTCCACAAGGGTAAGGAAGACCCATCTCGAATGAACGAAGCGCTGTCCGTCAACTGGATGGCCATGCAATCGTCCAAGCCACACTTACCACACCGTGACTACGTGTTCCTTCGCTACGGTGACGTGTTTGAGAAGAACGCAGAGCACTCGACGGTCTATGGCGCTTCCGGTTCTGGTCTGTACATCGGCGCGTCCGTGTGGGAGTCGATCGAACTGGACGGCTGTGCACCGATGCCACAGAGTGCCAACGTCGTGCGACTGCGTCTGCGACGCTGTGGTATTGTCGTGGAGGAAATGAACCACGAAGACGGTCTCAAGATATCGCTCTACCTGTCCGAGGCTCACCCAGGCCGCGCGGCCGTGTCCTCGCTGACGAAGGCGTGGATGACCAAGATCGTGGCGTGTGTGACTGAGATCGGCAACGCCATGGTAGCGAAGGCCCTCGCATCCCAGAACATCCTATCGAAGAAACAGTTCATCAAGGACGGCGTGAACTGTCACTTGTGTGCCAAGAGCTTCACCCTGCTCCGCCGTAAGCATCACTGTCGAGTGTGTGGTGACGTCGTCTGCAGCAAGTGTTCAGAGGTCAAGAACGTACGCCAGGGCGGCGTGAACAAAGAGATCCGCGTGTGCCAGACCTGCCAGAGCTCGTCCGCTGCGTCTGTGCGCAGCTCAGGCTCTGAGTCGCTGTCTCGTACGGGAGGTCGCTCCATGGCCAGTCTCCCGGGTCAGACTATGAAGGCTAGCACCAGCGGCTACTCCTTGACGTCTTCTGATGCCTCCAATTCCACGTACGACGATGATGTGTACGTGAATGGCTCGCTGGGTCAGCCAGTGATCCACGAAGACTCGGTCCACAGCTCTATCTCCAGCGAGCCCGCGGGTGTTAAGACCTACCCAGCGACTCAGCTGAAGCGCCACGCCTCGCGTGGTCCTAATGACATGATCATGCTGAACGAGAACCTCGTGAGCCCACCAGAGAGCTCAAACGACCCGTTCTACTTCAGTTCAGGCAAGACGGTCCGCACCAAGACCCAGAAAGATCGCACCGAGTCCACGAACTCGACTATCTCTGACACGTCGTCCAGCGAATTCAGCATGTACACGAACATGCAGCCACGTATGATCCAGGGTGTGTCTGAGGAAGAGCTCGCAGCAATGGAGCTTGCTTCCACCATCACGGAGAACACTCCGTTCTCGTACGCACTCAGCTATAGCAGTCGCCAGGACTGGCCTCGTGCACCAGTGCCCCAGAACGAGCCTGAGCGCCTCAAGAAGGTACGCGAGCTGCATCTTGTGGACCCTGGCCAGCACTTCCAGGAGATGTGTGAGTACGCTGCGGCCGAGACGGGCTGCCAGATCTCGTCCATTTGTTTCATCGGTGACAAGAGCGGCTTCTTGATGGCCAAGGTCGGCGTGGAGAAGCGGGAGGTGCCACGCAACCTGTTGTTTGATGCCCACACGATCATGTCAACGGAGCCGACGATCGTGCTGGACGCGTCCGAGGACATCCGCTTTATCAACAACCCGCTGGTCACCGAAGGACAAGTGCGGTTCTACGCCGGCTTCCCACTGATCACGGCCGACGGCTTCGTGGTCGGCTCGTTCTCCGTGGCCGATCCGTTTGCTCGCGAGTGTCTGAGCGGGGACAAGCTCTTCTTCCTGAAGAACTTGGCTGAGGTCGCGATCCGAGGCGTCGAGCAGAACAGTGTGGGCGTTGCCCAGCAAATGGTGCCCACAGCGAACACCAGCGGCATCAAGGTGCCACCACCACCAGACATGAACTACGTGGACGCCCACCTGACGATGCAGGAGCTGCTGCGGACAGCGTACACGACGCAGTGCCAAGTACGGATGCAAGTCAATCCACTCGGCCAGAAGCAGTAGGTAGGTACGTCCGGCGTGTCCCCGACAAAACAAACAGCAAGGAGACGGACGCGAAGAGAAGCGTCCCGACCTCACAGCGGCATGGTTCGTTAAATTATACAGTGGTGTGTTCTCGATTCTTTGCATGTGCAACCGCCCCTGTATCTCGCTCCTCCTCCTCCTCTTCGTCCTTCCCTCGACCCACCACCACACGCACACGCCACGTTGAGTTGTATTTTCTTTATTAACGATTATGCGGACGCTGCCGGAGACAACGACGACCTCCCCTTCCTTCTCTGTGTGTGTCTCTCATGTCTGTCTCCAGCTCCACGCTCGCCCCCGGCGGCCACGGGCACTACAGTAGCCCCAGCCAGCTTAGAGCTTGTCCGAGGCCACGACGTCGCGGATGTCGTCCCAGTCGTCCTCGTCGTCGTCGTTGTTGGAGAAGAACAGGTCAAACGACTCCTCCACGGTCGGCAGCTTCTTCTGCGCGCGCAGCTTCTCGCCCGTCTCGAGTAATGTCACGAGGTGCACCTTCTGTTTCCACTGCATGAGCGTCTCCTCCAGCTCCATGTTGGCCTTCTTGATGAGCATGTCCACCACGCGCGGGTCCTTCACGTCCGCGTGCTTGCGGAACAGCGCCTGGATCGCCAGGCGCGCCTCCGACGGCTCCATCGGGATGTCGTACAGCGTCAGCACGCGCGGCACCTGCTTCGTGATGTAGCGGTACAGCGTCACGGCCGGGGACGACGTGCGCGTGGCCGCCGCCACCTTCTCGCTCGCCACTCGCAACGCCATTCTCGTGGTCAAATCCCTGGTCTCGTTTGGAGCTGCTCGCAGGCAAGAGCTACGGTGCTGCGGTGGGTTTGCGGTGGTCCCCTCGTTCCTGTCCCAGTGGCCGTGGGGTAGGGCGACCCTCAAGTGGAAACCGTACCCTGTGCGGATGTTGCAACGTCACCACAAGTACTGTAGCTGCTTTCAATAGAAGAGCGTGGATACCGGTTACGGTGGTACAGTGTACCATGAGCTGATAATGGATTAGTCACGGCCTGGCTACGCACATGGTGCTGTCAGCACCTGAGCTCCTGAGCTGGTGACGAGTCCGCACTGATGGTGTGCACACCTGAGTTGTGTGGGAGTGTAGCGACCGGCAGAGAGCTCCAGGGCGACGTCACGCAATGGCATTGTAGTCTTCCTAGTGTACACATCGTATCGGTGTGGCATTTGCGCTGGTTGATGCTGGCTTTCAGCTGCGGCTGGTGCGAGCGGTCATGAACAAGGGCCCACTGATGGAACTGAGACCCATCGAACGAGCTCCACGCACTGCTGTGGATCCGGTGGAGGCCACAGCGAAGCGTTGAAACCATCGATGATAGGATACCGTTGGAGTGTGGACACTGAGTGCAGTGCAGTTCAGCAGTGGTTAGGCTGCAGGTTTGTGCCAAACGACACATCTACAAGGCTCAAGGACTGCTCTCTCGCTTGCTCTGTTGGTGTATAGTGAACAGTGAGCGTGAGCTGGTTGAGCTGGTTCCTTCATCGGATGACCACCGATCGTGCTTCGCTGTCAGGTGAATGCACACCAGATGGAGCTCATGTGGCTCTTGGCCGCTGCCTTTCACTGCTCTCTGCCTCACCTACGACGCCTCAAACCTGCAGCTTGCAGCTGCGGGCTTGGACTGATGCGTGGCCAGCCGGTGTCGTGCGCCGACCACACGCGTACGTAGTCGGAATCATTACTGGACTCCAAGCTCTCTCTTCCTCGTGTTGAGGTAGCTCGAGCGTTCATCAGCTCACTCCATTGTGCGCCTCTCGCCCGAGAGGAGGTTTCCAAGTTGACCGCGTACACCCACGCAACCAATCAACACCATGAGTGTAGCAGCGACAAGCAGCGACGGCCAGTATGGCAATGAGGTTGTGCGCCAGTACAACGTGAAGAAGCAGCTATCGAATAACCTCGCGTCCCAGTGCGAGGCGCTCGGAGACCGCCGGCTGCGAGAGCTCGTGCGCCGAGTTGTGGACGACGATGCAACCCAGGAGAAGCGCTGCAAGCTCATGCAAGAGAAGGAGAACTACCGCATCTACGAGGTATTCGAGAACCAAGCGAATGGCCGTCCTCTAGTTACAATGAAAGGCGTTCTATTGCTGCAGAGAAGTTCGTGCGAAGAGGTCATGGACCTGCTCGCGTCGCCATCATCCCACGCACTCTACAGTGGTCTCTTCGGCTCGCTCTACGGCGATAGCGCAGTCCTCCACGAAATGCCCCCATCTAACTCGTCCTCCCGAGCCAGCTCCGTATCCACCGCATCGTTATTGCCGCTGTCGACGTCCACGGCCTTTCACTGGCTCATGTTGCGTGGCATCAGCGCGCATCTCCCGCACAAAGACTTTTTATTCATGCGTTACAACCAGCTCTATGCCTCTGAAGACCCAGCGTCTTCGCAGCGCGTCGGTTGGGGCGCTTCCGTTTGGGAATCCGTCGAGTTTCCGCACAACCCGCCGCTCTGGAACGCCTCGGTCTCAACGCGAAGCTCATTCACCAAGTGCGGCTTTGTCGTCGAGGCTTCTGACCACTCGGACGCTACCCGCGTGACGTTCTTCGTGACCACGACCTCGCGGTCCCAGGCCGATCGCCAGTGGTTAATGAAGCTCGCGGCAAGCGTGCGCCACATCCCGAGTGTGCTTGTGGATCACCGCATTCGTCTCAACCAGCTCGTGAACAAGAGCGACTGGGTATGTCGAGATGCCTGCGGATTGTGTACGCAGACGTTCAACAAGCTATTCAAGCGCCAACACCACTGTCGTATGTGCGGCGTCGCAGTGTGCTCCAAGTGCTCGTCGCTGCGCCACGAGAATGCTGTCCGTGTCTGTGCATCCTGTCTCCACGGCGAAGATACAAGTGAGCTGTGGGGCACATTGACGATTTCTCGGAAGCAATTGACCTCTTCCTACAGCATCTCCAGTTCCTCGACAATGAGCATGACCAGTGCTGCTAGCTGGGACCACTCCATCGGCCATCTTCACAAGGAATCGTACTCTTCGTCTTCAGATAGTGTCACGATGCTAGCCAGCACGCGAAGCATTAGCTCGGACTACACCTTCAGCATTGGAGGCAGTAGCATCAGTGGCGTGCGTGTGTCGGCGCTGGAAGAGTTCTTGGAGAGCGATCCGCTTGCCCGCACGCTGAGTGTTGACTCCATGTCAATATCGTCCTCGAGTAGCAGTGCTGCGGATGAAGACGACGTGACGAAAAACTCTGTGTTCGACTACGAGCTGACGTTCAACAAGGGCAATGCCTGGCCAGACGCTCCAGTCCCCGACAGCGAAGCGCAGCGTCTGCGCCGAATCCAATCACTCAACCTCACACAGCAATACGCGAAGGAGAACCTCAAGGAGTTGCTCGACTTCGCACGTACGAGCATCGACTGTGCAGTTGCTGCAGTCGGTGTGGTATCTGTATCCAAGATCCTTCTCGCCACCTCGGTAGGCCTCGCTGGTGACCAGCTTCCGCGAGACGTGGGTTTTGAGGCCCATGCTGTCATGTCCACGAAGCCATTGATCGTGCTGGACACGCACAAGGACGAGCGCTTCGCAAAGAACCCGCTGGTTGCTGCCATGAAAATCCGTTTCTACATCGGTCTACCACTCGTGACGAAGGACGGAGTCGTCGTGGGTGCTCTCTCGCTAGGCGCAACGAGTGCCCGCGATAAAGTCAGTGGCTCCGACTTGCGATCGCTCCAGCGCATCGCCGCTCGTATCGTTGCTAAGATGGATGCTGGCGCCCCGCAAAAGCCATCGATGTCAGCGGAGGTGACTGGCATGCTGCTGATATAAGGATCTATACGAGGAAGCTTAGGCGTAGTTAGTCGTAAGTGAAGTGACGTAAGCATGAGTATTATGAAGAAGGGCGATGGAACCCTTTAGCCACCCTGAAGCGTAACCATTGATGTGTGCAGCTCAGAAAAGCAGCGGCAGCAGTGGTAGGTGCCGCAAATGAGAACTCGTACCAACTCGAAGTACCTCCGTTCCTTCAAGGCGCTGTAATGGTCACACTAATGAAAGTCCACGTAAGCTTGCCCAGCTTACCATGATGATGACCGTGAAGCAGACGGTAAGTCTTTGAAAAGATGTATTGAAGTACTCACACCACATCGATGGACGGTGCGAGATCGGTAGTATACCTACCAACCTCATACCTTCCATCGGTGTGGCTTTAATCGTGCATGTACACTGGACAGACTCCCGTCGGCTAGCTCAGAGCAAGCCCACGCCGAAGTTGGTCGAGACCGTGGCGAGACGCTTTGGCACACCAGCGTTGATCACCGCGACGCCCTTCATGCGAGCGATGGCCGTTGCGTCATTGTTACCCGTCATAGGG